>WNLN01000042.1:0-160519 GCA_021347865.1 Sarocladiaceae sp. CBMAI 1973 | reverse complement strand
CAATTAGTGCCGAGCTATCGCATATGCCCCTCGAGTTGATGGGTGCCTCAACGGCGGGGACCAGATGCTTCTCAGCTTCAGTGGTTGCTCAGGGGCTAATTGATTGCATTGATAGTATCGCTGATCATATAGCCTGTCGCTGCCGAAGTTCGCGGGGGATAGAGCACGGCAAGTGATTGAGCTGCCACCATAATATAGGCCATTAAGCACTCTCTGCACGCTACTGAGAAGAACTTCCCCGGCATTAAACAAAGTCGAGCCTCTTTCACTTCATTGGTAGCCCGGCCATAAGGGTCGAAATGTCGATAGTCATGCTGTCACCCCACAGGCTACACGCATGGAGAAAGTGTGTCCACAGTCCATGATACTCTGGTCGGATATGACGCCCCTTGCAGCGTCAGTTGGCGATCTCGTGTGGGTTGATGATGTGCACGTGGGAAGTTGAAGATGGTCCATCGCAATTCTAAGTGGCGGTAAGGGGGAGAAGACACAGTGTGGCAATCATCAAACCGTTACCCAAGGGCTCCTCCCTCACTGGGCCAGAAAGACCCTTGTGTTGATCCGTGACCCGCTCCGAAGGGCATCCCATCCATCCAATCTGTCTGCGATGCAAGGCCCTCGCACTGTCTGGCATCTCCTGCTACAGCGACAGCGACAGTGCTAATGAAGAAGCTGCTGCACGTCACAGGGCAGGCCAAAATGGTGCTAATGCAAGGTACCAGAGGCGCTAAGCCCGATCTGTATCGTCACGACTGCCCTTGCTTGAGCTTCAGGTCGCCTGCCGACATTTGCTTCAGATCTCTCAAGTCTGTTGACTTTCATCTCAAGTCCGCTCGATGACAATTTACAACTTGAGTAGGATCGACCTGAACACGTAGTTGGATCTACACAGATGCATTTTTTTTAACGTTGGCTGCAATCCATTCCTTCTGCTCATCCTTCGGCCCTCGCCACGTCTCGTGTTAACTTCTGCTTGGCCACACACCTGCACCTGCACGCCCCCGTGTGGGGTAGATTGCCTTTGCCCTCCTCAAATCTCGGTCGCCGCCAGGACCCCTGCCATGCCTCACCGTCACCACCACTAGCGTTCACCCAACTTCAATGGCATCTGTAAGTATGCTGCATATGAAGCTGCAGGCGTGCAGAGACTTGTCAATGGGCATATTTTGCTTGTATATTTAAGTCGACACCTCGCTTATTGCACGTACTGCGTGTGAAAAATTGCAAAGTCACCCATGGCGCTGCGATATTGTATAGACCACTCCTATCATGGCCATATACTTCCCGCTGGATTTAAGAGTCGGGGATCCTTGAATCACTGCCGGCGGCAAATGCGGATTGAATATTCTCCCGCATACTGTGAGATGCGAGTGATACCTCTGAGGGCCTTTTTGTGGTGAGGAGGCTGACCGCAGCCGAATCAGGCTGCCCTCAGCAGTGAGGGACAGTGCACTCGCTTGGCGTCTTGTTTGACGGTATGATACTTGCTGAGGCGTATTCATCAATGTTGCAGATTGCCATACCTAGGGTCTGCTCGATTTGTGTATGCTTTCATCATGATTCGATGTTTCCATGTGTAGACCGCCCAAGCTACCTATGATGATCTTGAGGCCTCAGTGCTGGGCTGCTGAGTGTGGAAATGCCCAAGCTTGTCGACAACGGCGTTCTGAGAAGATGATCTCAGAAGAATGGCATTATTTCTGCCATGACCTAGAATCTAGAACCGATTCTACCTCAGTCCTCTCTTGGATGCAATGCCCATCAACGTCGACGTCCACGTTGTTATCCTTGCCTTCTGAACCAGTACGACATTACTGACCATCTTACTTACTATTTGCCCTGCTCTCCCACTTGCTATTTCACTTGCTATTTCACTTGCTATTTCACTTGCTATTTCACTTGCTATTTCACTTGCTATTTCACTTGCTATTTCACTTGCTATTTCACTTGCTATTTCACCTGCTATTTTGCTTACTGATTTACTTACTACCTGGCTTACTAGTAACCATATATTCATCTTCAAAACAGTCCAATGGTGCCGTCTTCGCAACCACGGGCTTCTTTCACACAACTTATTCCTAGGCAGATGGTGCATAGCCTCTACGACATTGCGAGCAAGGCTGACAGAGAACATCGATGTCGAAAGTACTACTCTTCTACTTGGGAAGTAGTCCTATATAGTGACTTCCGTTACCTCTCTGCTGACTCGCTTACGATTCTTGAGTATGGGATGCAACGAGAGTCATTATTGTTCTCTATTTCTGCGGCTCTCTTCAGCTACGTAGCTCTATCTATCATTCATCAGTGCGATAATGCCCTTTTGTGATCTTTAAAGACCAGGACCCTCAATTTGGTAAAGTCCATGACTATGGACCAATGGGCGGTATCCTCTTTCGTACGTACTGATACAATGCCAGCACCGCAAGTCTCTCGTGGTACACTATTGGACACTGTGAGGACTCGAATCCTATCGTAGGCCAGGTCAACGCCGCAGCCTTGGAAGCTGGGCCTTGGGACCGAGCGTGGCGCCGCAGCCTGTCCTCCGTTCAACATGTCTCTGGTCACGACAAACCAAGCACGCGGTAAAGCAGCTAGAGCCAATACACGTCGTACCGCCCCATTACAAGTTTCAATAAGTAGAGCTCACAAGACCAAGCGCCTTGCTTGAATTGAACGAGTCTCTCTATGCCTTGTTCTGTCTAAGACGTGGCAGCATGCGGAGACATAGACACGACGTATCTCACTGGCTGAAAACGAGCAAGGTGGGTGAAAGTATCTCTGTTAGAAAGTATACACGCCATGGATACAATGCGAAAGGCAAGGAAAAGAAAGACAAACTACCGTAATTATGCAAGTCGAAACACTTTCTCCATTAAAGCACCCGCCACCTCGGTCCTGTGGCTACCCTCTCAGCTCCTGCCTCGTGTCGCCCTTTTGCGATACGAAACCCAATCCCACCACTCATCACAGAAATAGCACTGATGAAGGAAGCCTGAAATATCCCACTCAAAGGCACAATGCAATGCAGCACTCGTACAACAAACGCTCGGGTCAATGCGTAAGGACCATAGCTCGTTGTCTCACCACTAGTTGCTGGTGCCGTTGCCATTCAGTGGCACGCTGTTCAGGGGGCTGTTGCCGCCCGGCTGCTTCGTGCGCAGAGTCAAGGGGAACGGGTACTCGTCGGGGTCCTCTTCCTCACTACGACGGATGTTAGTGATTTCGTCTCAATTTCGTGAACTCATGCAAACTTACGGAAGCTTCCACGCAACGTAATCCTCAGTGCTCAAACCCTCGTGGCTTTCCTGGAGACTGGCAAAGTCGCCAGGGGTCATCATGCCAGTGCGATCGCGAGGAGATCCCGGAACAGAGAATGGCCGAGAGATCTTCTGCTCTACACCAGGAATGAAGTCTTCCTCTTCGTCTCCACCGAAGGAGTCGGGATATGCCCTGCGAAGGGCCAGCTGGCGAGCCTTGACGTACTCCATACCCATGCGCTTCCAGTCGAGCAGATCGCTGAGACGCTCCGTGCGGTTTCTTTGGTTAATTCGCTGACGGCGACTCTTGGCGCAGAAATCGTACATGAAGGAGGTCAGCTGGTTAACAGAGTCGTCGACACCCTTCGTTCTTCGGTCCACAATATAGATACCGTAGTCGCTGGAATTCTCAATGAGTTCCTCCATGTAGCAACCGAAACCGGACAAGTTGGTTGTGATGCTCGGAACGCCCATGACTGTGCACTCGGCAGGAGTGTAACCCCAGGGCTCGTAGTAGGACGGGAAGACACCCATGTGGCAGCCACGCACGAAGTCATCGTAGTCGAGCGGCAGCACGGGGTTCGCGGAGTTGAGGAACTCGGGGTGGAAGACAACCTTGACACGATCGGAAGGATGGTTGAATAGCTGGACTCGGCGGATCTGGTTCAGCACAGGGTCCTCACTATCGCTGACCATGTTGTGCGTGACGATTGGTGGCAGACCGTGTCGCTTCATCGCGAATAGACGTCGTCGAAGAAGTACGCGATCTTGGGCAGAGATGAGCTCCTTCTCATCAGGCATCGGGTCACCCTCGTGCCACTTAATAGAGCGCTCGAAAATACGGCGACCGATGCTTTGTTCAATGATGTTGGTGGTATCACGCAGGCTCTTGATAACAGCCTGGCCCTTCAGAGCCTCAACAGTAAGAGAGGTGGTCTGGGCCGGCATGATGACGAATGCGACAACTGTGGTCTTGCTGCCGGCAGCCTTCAGTCTGTGGTTCAGTCTTGCGAGAGACTCAATGAACATATCCACGCCCTTATTTCTGAACTCATAGCGTCCAGCGGTGAAGAGATACAGGGTGTTGTCGGGATCAAAGTCATAGTGGCCGTAGAAGTGGCCTCGGACAAAGTCGTGAATCTTCTCCTTGGCCTGCTGGTGCAAATTCTGGAACTCATGAACCGCGGAGAATTTCGTCACGTTCAAGCCGTTGGGAAGAACACCATCGGGCTTTCGCTTGAGAAGATGCTCAGACTCGAAGGCGGTGATGTGAGAGACTGTGGTGAAGACGTCGCAGGCATGGGCAGCGGCACGCTCGATGCAGTATCTGTGGTAGATACCGCGCTTGCCAGCCTCTGCATCAACATCGAACCATTGGAGGTTATTGTAGAAATCGACCGAGCCGGCACAAAGGTATCGTCCAAGAAGAGTGGCGTGAGTGGTGAAGATGGTAGTGACATCGATACGTCTCTTCTTGGTCAGAGGCAGAGCGACACCGGCTAGCCACTCGTGGAAGTGGGCAATGACGGCCTTGGACTTTTCGTGGCTCACGAACTACGTATTCATGTCAGCACATCTCGCCTACCAAAAAGCTCAGGGATCAAATTTACCTCTCCGAGGAACCACGCCACCAGGTATCCGAAAACGACAGCCTCGTTCGTCTCATCGTCATTGGGAGGCGACGGGATGCTGGCAACGTTCCAGAGGTCGGCCTTCCACTCGTCCATGTAGCCATAAGCGGTCTTGGTGTCGAACAGAAGGACGCGGGGCGCGCCCTCGATCAGCCAGCGGCCATACATCATGCCAACTCCCCTCTCCTTCATGGCCTGCATGGTAGCTGCCATGGCAGGGTCCGTGGGCTCCATCTCTTCCACCTCTACAGCAGCCTGTTAGGGGTTAGCGAGCTTCCAGTTGTCAGGAACAGTGTCCGAAACGCACAGATTGGTGGTTGAGGGGCCCGATGAGGGTGTATCGGTCTCCATATTCGGCGGCGGTGACTGGCGCCTTTGACTTGATCACTGAGTAGATACCACCGACTGCAGCAGAGAAAGAGTGGTCAGTACGACGAACGAGCGGAACGGGAAGCTTGCGACGGTCTCCTGATCATACCTCTGTGAGCGACTTCAGTCGCAATCTCGAACAGCAGATGGTTCTTGATATCGCGCGCCGGCTGAGCATTGGAGGCCATGTTGGGCAACAGAAGCTCGCTCGAGCAATTGAGGATGTTGGGGCTCAAGAGCAAGCTGTGTCGCACAGACCAGAAACGGCGTGAAGCCGGGGAGTAGCGGCTGAAGAGAACTCAGAGGCAGACAGAGCTTGACGAAGAAAAGCGATGCCGAAAATACAACGTGAAGCTGGAGAACGCGATCGTGGAATCGATTGGAATGGATCGGAGGGAAGAGGAAGAGGGTCTGAGGAGGAAGAGGAGGTTGAGCGAGAAAGTGGTGAGGTTCCCAGATGAGGTGGTGAGCTTTACGGTGGTCGAGGACGAGAGCGGCCGTGTTCCTCCACTGCCAACGCCAATAGTAACGCCAGTGGCACCGCCAGCCCCCTCCCAAATGAAATCGATCGGCGCAATCACGCTGAAGTGCGTCACAACCTTGCACAGGCGCAGCGGCACCCTGGTCAGCTCCGGCTTCGCTTCGCTTCGCGGACTCCGGGAGAGATGCGGCAGACGTCAGAAATTTCCTGCAGTTTGATCTCTTTAGCTTGGGTATTTTCCTGCCTTGCCTGCAGGATGGGTTTTCGTTGCCGATTATGCCCTGGTGCCTCGAGGCTGTGGCGTCTCCCGGGGAAGCGATACAACCCAAAGGTGGATATTGGTAAGGTAGTAGCAAGGTATTACATACACAGTACAGTATATCGCACTATGTTGAGCGTAGAATAATGGAGAGAGGCGAGACTCGCAGTGGGGGAGGGATGAGTGTGGTGGATGAAGTGGCACGGAGGCGTGATATTCAACACTAAAGGAGATGATGGCAAAATTGATAATGTTAGGTTTGCTTTACCCGTTCTGTCATGTCCTACTCGTCGAGCATGGCAGCTCGTGGCTCTCGCGATGCATCACCTGCCTCAAAGCTGCAGTGTTGAGCCTTCTCCTCAACCCACGTCTCAGGTGATCAAATGCAGGGACATGCTAAGAGGGTACTACCGAATAGCTTCCCCTTACCCAGGCCACTAAGGCAGCTCGTAGAAGGTTAGAAGCAGGACCAACCGGCGAGAGCGTGGCCAGAGTTTGCAATGGCGGCAAGCGCGAAGTATCTTCCCGCACTTTAGCTCCTTCGAGCTGACCAGCTTGCTCTGCAACAGGCAGTCTCGACTCTTCTGCAGGGCTTTTCCAGAGGTTCATAATGGTTCCCAGTGGATCCCTGTCTGCTCCCTTGGCGGAGAGCCCCATCTGGGTTGGCACAGCAAAACCAAACACCATGGGGAGTGACCCACCTGTTCTCGCGCCAGTCTCCGGTCAAGCCTCGAGATGCAGTACAGTGGGTGGGCTTGGAGCTGTTTGCGGATGCGGCTGGCTCAGACTGCCATGCTAACGTCGATGAAATACCGAATTGACCGAAACTACGCCTTGTGAGGTATTTAATCGCCAATGCGCCGAATCGTTCTGAAATTATATCAGATCAACCATCACATGATCGGATTCATGCAACTTCGGTGTACCGTACCGTACATTCCTCCTCCAGAATCGTGAACACCACCTCTCTTCCCCAGACCTGCTTCTTCTCTCACTAACGCAGGACTAGAGCAGTCCCAGCTTTTCTCCAGTCGCATTGCTTCCCCACACACCCAACCCGCATCTACCATCATCATTCATCCTATCCTTTCCCATCTTGTCCAAGAAAACGCCTCCGCCTTCCGTCGACAACGTCCACTTGACATGTCGGAGGTTCTTGTCATACTACGCCAATAGTCCAATGACGACATGTCAGGAGGAGCGCAACCATCACGCTTCAACCACGTTGCTCTTTGCGTTTGCCATTCCCCACCAACTTTTTAACCCCGCCAATGAAATTGACGTAGTTCATGAAATGCAAATGACTTGTCCGCCTGTTATGTTTGGGCGAGGCAATCTCGATAATATCGCATCCTAGCGCCACTACTGTTGACGGATCTAAGACTCAGCACCTCTTGCCCGCAGGTCCCCAACCAACGCTTAGCCAGCCACGCTCAGAACAATAATTTACAGTGCTTCACCGCAAGGTCTGGGTATTGCCAGTTTTTGATGTTTATGTATCGCTGCTGTTTAGTAATTTACTCACGTACTTTGCCAAATCCGACGGCCTTCTGCGTCCCATACTACCTGGACAACCCCCCCAAACTATTCGTGAATCGCCCGTCATTTCCTGAAGCATATTTGCCCGATTGTCCCTCATCCTTCTTTGGATACACTTGGGCTGCTAAGCCAAGCACAGAGGTATGTTGTATGGTTGGGTGCCCTTTCTCTTTCGTGGTCCATCCACCCTGTGAAGTCTCCACGGCTGAATTGGCACGTACACCGGCCTACTTAGACGGCGATAGCAATTGGGCCCCCGGGAGAGGCTGCAGCCTTCTCCTCCTACAAGTGCACGTCAATCTTAACACCGACCCGATTGTGACTCCATTTATCTGAAAGTTTGCGAGCTGGAGGAGGAAATATTCCCTATCTACAGGCGGCAAATCGCGAGCCAGTCTGACCCATTTGGAAAAGTCAAGAAGACCAGAACAAAAGAGAAGAGTCATAGGATCTATGCTGAAATTACAAAATGCAGCAAACATTTGCGTGCATTTCGAATTCCTTTGTACTGGCATGGAAAATAGAAGCTGCTGCTCACTCACAGAAGTACAGCATCCTCCAAGTGCCTTAGCCTCCCTACCTGCCCGCCGGCCTTAGCCCCCGCGGTGGGTCCAATTGACCTGCGAGGCTGTCGACCCTTCCCAATTTTTTTTCTTGTCTCACATGCGCTTGACTTCACTTTGCGACAACCACAGCCTCGCCAAAATTCAAGCATTTCCTTCCATTGAAACAACAACGATTCGACCCCCACCTGCAGCAACCTCGACCTCGAATCACCATGGACGCCTCACCTTCGCAGGTGAAGGTGATCTTCACGACTAGTGAGCAGGATCTTCAGCTCCCGGAGTCGAAGCAACAATTGCTTGTGCCTGCTGGTTCGTCTCTCTTCACCGCAAAATTGCTTTGAAAGCCGAACAACGACTGACACAGACACAGATATTAAGCGCTATGGCCTCTCTCGAATCCTCAATTCCGAGTCTATGCTCGCCACCTCCGCCCCAGTTCCCCTCGATTTCTTAGCGAACGGCACTTTCCTCCGCACTTCTGTTGAAGAATACCTCGCAACCAACGGTCTCTCCTCCGAATCAACCCTCACGCTGCAATATGTCCGCAGTTTGTTGCCGCCTGTCTATGAGGCCAGCTTTGAACACGACGATTGGGTTGGCGCCATCGATTTACTGTCAGAAACCACACCCTACGGCGGACCCGGTGTGCCAGAGAGAGTTGCCAGTGCCTCTTACGATGGACTGGTGCGCATCTGGAACCCTTCCGGTCAAACGATCGCAACCTCAGCGGCTGGTCGTGGTGGTGGTCACAGCAAGAGACTCGAGGCAGTTCGTTGGCTGTCGCCTACACAACTGGCATCGGCTGGACTTGATTGCAAGATCGTGGTTTGGGATTATTCAGAGTCTGAGGACGGCTTTTCCGGCACACTCAAGCACAATATGGAGCTATGGGGCCACGACAAGGTCATCAACAGCATCGACGTAAATGCTGCCAGCAAGAGGATTCTCACAGCCTCTTCCGACGGCAAGATCGGCCTCTGGTCCTCCTCAAAACGTACGGCTCCACAGGCCGAGCCCGAGACTTTGCCCTCCGCCCACACGACAAAGAAGGCCAAGCTTGCGAGTAACGAGTCTACAGCTCAGCGTGGACCATTGGCCCTGTTCCCTATGCACGATGACAAGGTCACCGCAGCCATCTTCCACCCTGACGATCGGTCTGTGGCATACTCAGCCTCGATGGACCACACCCTCAAGACTATCGACTTGACCACGCAGCGCGAAGTTGCAAGATTGACAACTATGCACCCAATCATGTGCGCAGCCGCCATCCCGGGGTCATCATTGGTCGCCGCGGGTTCGTCTGCCCGGCATATCACACTCCTTGACCCTCGTGAGGGCGCAGCTTCGACCGCAGCCATGACCCTTCGAGGTCACGTCAACTTTGTTTCCTCACTTGCGCCATCTCCCGAGAACAGCCACTCATTAGTTTCCGGCTCGTGGGATAGTACCTGCCGCGTGTGGGATCTCCGTAGTGTCCGCCACGTAACCTCAGAGGAGGGCAGTGGCAGCGTCAGCGAGCCAGTCTACTCGATTGGCAGAGAGTGGCTCAAGAACAAGAAGTTGCCGGTTGCGGGCGAGGGTGCAAAGGTCCTGTCTGTAGCATGGGACAAGACTTGGGGAATAGCCAGCGCTGGCGAGGACAAGAAGGTCCAAATCAACCGCGGAAGGGTCTGGTGGCGCCTTGAAATACCATAGATCTTGTCAATGTAAACCACAATAGAACACAGATCATGCCATGTTTTGTCACGTGGTGGGTGTGAAGTCGCATTGTTGTGCAAGGCAATGTTCAGATCATGCCATGTTTTGTCACGGCGTGGGTGTGAAGTCACATTGTTGTGCAAGGCCCTGGTACCTGCTTGACACGGCGCTAGGGTGCACAACAGAAAGGACCTCGGCGGCCATCCTCGCTTTGGAATACGGCAAATTTTCCGCTGTTACAGCATCAAGGATGTATGTGACGACTGTGTTGGTCCGAAGCGGCGGATCTCGCAACAGACTAGCCACTGCTTCCGGAGTGAGCTCCTTGTTATTGTGCCAGACGTAATAGGCACGAAGTGCTGCTGTACGTGCTGTCCTTTTCGTAGCCAGAGCCTTGAATGACTCCACGGAAACATCGGCAGCAGACAAGCGACTGTCCCGCGATTTCAGTGCCTCTGCTTTTCGTGCAGAGACTGAGACGCTTGGGAGCAGCTCTTCTGTAATCATTGCCTCCTCCAGAGCCATGAGATCCTCGTCAGTGATAGATTCGTCAATGAAGTCCTCCTCAGATGAAGATTCTGCTATCTCCTCAGCAGGGCGAGTGATGGGTCGACGGAGTTCCGCGAAATGTGGCCTAGGTGGTTTCGGGTTAAGCTGAAGTCGATGTTGCTCTAGAACATGGTACAGTTGAAGGCCGGCGTAGGCATCGGCGGCAGCATCTGCTTGATTAGCTAAGAGAGTTAAGCGCACAAAGAATTCAACCTACATTGTAGCTGGCGGGAGTCTATTGGTGACATCCAATTTCCGGCACGGATGGAGTCTTCTTTGTAAAGAGGCAATCCCAAACACTCTTCAACTTGCCTCCCCATCGTCACCGCACTTTTCGGTACCGCGCCAGGCTGGCGAGTCCGGCAGCAGCGAACAAGGTTAAAAAGATGGCTGACTTCCATCACGCCAGCCAGCTCAACACCAAGGACCTTTCGCAGTCTCGTCGCATCCGCGAGAATGTTCACGCCAGCTTTGATGACGCTCGAATCCTCCATCAGCTTCTTGAAAGTCGGCGATACGAAATCATCCTTGCTAAACAAGGCAGTATGGAAGAGAGCAATACGGCTTGGGCTTGCAATCTGGATCAAAGAGACATTCTGTCGAGGACCTGAATTGCGATTGGCGTATATCATCCACTCCATGTCGAAACCTAGAACCGGCTCATTTTGGAAGTAACGCTCGCAGACGTTCTCCATTGTATGCTTGCTTGTGCAATAGTGAACTTTGACGTTCTGGACCGAGCCATCGTCGTTGGTTTTCTCGTATAGCAGATGTGACCAGTACGAATTGTTCGTGTTGGCAGCAGCTTTCTTGGCAGCCACAAAGCGCGGTTTCGACAGTGCAAATTCCAAGCCGTTTTCAGGTGCTTGTCCTGGTGCCAGGAATGACCAGTCGGAGGATCCTCGTGGAGTACTAACCAGCTTCCGCCGACTAGACGCGTCATTGAGTACCGAAGCTGTTGGTGGCGTTTCCTCGAGGACTGCGGACGCGGCCTCAGTCACAGGCTGAGCAGCGATTTTGCATTGCGGTGTTGTTGCTATGTCCTGCGTGGAAATGCATCTTGAGACTTCTGGCGCTTTCAAGTCTCCAAGGTCTGGGTAGAGCCCTTTCGCAGGTCTTTTAGGTGAGAAGCGAATACTTGTCCCCGGCTTCCATAATTGTGACGGCGATCTTGAAGACATGGTGCGTCTGGTACCAAGTCTAAATGACAATGAGCATAGTATAGTCTAAGCTGAATGGTTATGGCACTTACTTCAACCATGAGGCATGTTTGAGGAAAGACAAGGCCGACGAGCCTTGACCAGCAAGGCTTCTGCGTCTTATATATGACATTTGACTCGACCACTAGATCTAGAGGCGATTCATGGCCAATGACTTAGCCTGCACGATGATAGAGATCAGGCAACCGCGTCGCGAAAGGGGAAGGCCACATGAATGCGGTGTGATCCACCGAGAACCCCCGGCGCTTAGCGTCCTGATGTCGCTGAATCATCGGCGCGACAGCACGTGCCGACGTGCAAGCGGGTTGACGGTCATTTAGGGTAGCCAGGATCGCGATTTCTTGGCATTTGGACATCCCACTTTGCCCTCGACATCACCAACCCTGTCTTGAGATCAGTCGACATACATCGCTGGACATATTCTCCCGGACTCAACGACTCATCGCAGCC
This sequence comes from Sarocladiaceae sp. CBMAI 1973, assembly GCA_021347865.1. NCBI lineage: Eukaryota > Fungi > Ascomycota > Sordariomycetes > Hypocreales > Sarocladiaceae > Sarocladiaceae sp. CBMAI 1973. The sequence continues at coordinate 148,500 of WNLN01000042.1, read as the reverse complement.
TTCAGGTGGCCTTTCCTGCTACGACAAAGGGCCCTCATATTGCAATGGCTTCTCAACTGCTCCCACTAGGTGCGTCTCTGATGAGGACACGGAATGCCAAACAGTATCTAACAGTACCGCAGAGCTGATCGACAAATGCGTCGGATCAAGGATTTGGGTTGTGATGAAGGGCGAGAAGGGTATTTCTTCAAGCTCACATGCGATGATATTGGGAGGCTGATTTAGTGGTGTAGAGTTCAGTGGCACTCTCATGGGCTTCGATGACTACGTCAGTGAGTGTTGCTTTTCACCCACCGTCCGGACTTGGTGCTAATCGCAAACCAGACATGGTGCTCGAGGATGTAACAGAGTTGTAAGTATTTCCTGCGAGTCTCTGAGGTGCATCAACTGATTATTTAGTGACTATTCCGGCAACCACACAAAGCTCCCTAAGATTCTGCTCAACGGAAACAATATCTGCATGGTATGAAGCAATGTCAGTCTTCAAACTTCGCGCTGACACTTGCACAGCTCATTCCTGGTGGCGAAGGTCCAACGCAAGCATGAGAACCGAGACGCGGAAGACGGTTCACGATAACGGCAGGGGTGACTCTGAGACTGACAGATGACAACGAGCGATGCCCGGTGAGAAGGCGCAGGAGCGAGCCATCTCGCATTCAAAGTCGACTGGCGGGAACACTGAAATGCGTCCCGGGTATTCACTAGGTGGCAGCGGCAGAATATCTGAACGCAAGATGCCCCGAAATGATTCGATGTCATTCTCAAATAGATGCGAGCCTTGTCTTAACTATGCCCCAACGCCGATGATCCCAAACTCATTTCAAACTAATGCCCTGCCCTCGGACGCGGATCAAAAACCATTTTGCATGTTCCCTTGCTCGCCTGTGTTTGTGATGCGTCTCAATTCCCATTCTCGCGTGAACTCTTGATGTAAAGACTCCAACTGGTTGATCAACTTCTCGCATACTGAAGTGAAGACCTCTCGTGGCGACAATGCACCGTCGGTTTGGACTCTGATGAAGAGTTCCGGTACGTTGGGATGTGCGACTACGATGAATGTCAGTTTCGCTGAGACTGAGAGTTGAACATGCTTGCTAACCCTTGTAACCAGCCATGTAAACATTGGGGTGAGCCTTGAGGTGCTCTGCCAGCAAGTTGCCGAGAGTGTGATCTTCCTTCTTCAAGACAAAGTCGGATGTATTCGACATGCCTGCGTGGGGGGACCGGTCAGCATCCGGCTCCAGCTGTTCGGGAGACGATTCGCTTACCAGAATAGACCTTCTCCTCAATCTTCTTCTCCCCCTCACCAAGGAGGAAGAGCTCGAAACTGTTGACTCAGGTCAGCACTGGAAGAGCATGCATCGATTGCGACGAGACGCAACTCGTCCTCGAGAACATTGTGGTGCTTGAAGTTGTAACCAGCCATGGTGAAGAAGTGATGGGCGACAGTGATATAAACCTGGCAGGGCTGTGAAGTGACTACAGATGCAAGCGCTCACGGCGAAAGTCAACAAGAACGCGAGGACTGTAACTAGACAGTGCATCGACAGCATCGGAGCGAGACGTGGTAGGCAGCTGGTGGCAGCCGCCAGCACTGTTGCCCGTTGTCGCCATCAGATTGCGCTGTCCTCTCGCGTCTCAGCGTCTCCCACTTGGATTGCCTCCGTCTTCAGAATCGTGCCGCCCAAGTCATCTGTCTTGCCACTTCGATGAATCTCGAAAACATCGTGGAAGCAACCAGTCACTTGTGCCGTGCTAGAAGCGAGTGAGGAAAAGTCTTACCGATCAGGCGCGTTCATTTTCACACCTTGATGCCAGAAGTCAAACCAAAAAACAACCCTGCGCACGGAAGCGAGCGGTTCAGCTCAGTACTTTCAGGCTTCTCCCGGCAGCTCGGCGAAGAAAAATGCAATGAACAAGGTGTGCCCAAGAAGTCACAAGGTAAGAAGCAAGAATGTGAACGAACAAGTGAAGGATAGTGAGAAAGGAGCCGTCAAAGAATACTAGCCCACCTCCAGGCACTCATCGCCGACCCTTGGAGTTGGACTGCACCAACAGGGCTCGAGCACCACTACAGGCGCAACTTCGGCTAAACTTTACCAGACGCGCTTCGCGCCCCTTTGGGGCAGTTTCCAACCTTCATAATCATCACTTCGACGGTATTCGCTATTATTTCCATGCGTAATTAAGGAGCCGATGCCGCGGATTCCGCCATGGCTATTTCGACAGGCTCGTCGCATCTCTCCTCTCGCAGCGACTTTGCTTCCCGCCTGCAGAGACATTCCGTCTGCCCTCAACGAGCTGCGGTGGATTCGGGAGCACGTTCAAGCTACGTACTCGAGGCTTCATGAGCATCAAGTTGCCAAGCTTTGCGGTCGCCGGGGTCGAGGAGAACCTCTGCAATATGTCCTTGGGTCTCAACCTTTCGGACATCTAGATCTCAAATGCCGACCTGGTGTGCTGATTCCAAGATCCGAGACTGAAGCATATACTTATCATCTGGCACACCTGCTAAAGTCTGGGCGATTCCCATCACTCGGACCCGGGCAAAGCGCTCGAAATCTCAGAGTCGTCGACTTTTGCAGCGGTACAGGCTGTATCCCTTTGCTTTTGTTTGCTGAATTGCATGCATCGCACCCAAGACTTACTATCCAAGGGGTAGACATCTCACCATTCGCAGTGTCGCTGGCGAATCTCAACATAGAACACAATGTGTCTCTTGGGAATCTGCCCACGGGTACTGACTCCCAGGGATTGGCTATCGCACGAGGTGACATCTTCGACGGAGAAATCATTGCCGACTTGGGCAAGCGCTCATGGGATGTCCTTGTTTCCAACCCTCCCTACATTTCTCGCGACGTCTGGCACCACGGCCGCGGGCAGCTTGGCTATTCAGTACGAAAGCATGAACCGCAATTGGCCTTGGTTCCTGGGGAAGAGCACTGTGCTCCAGATGGTGTAGCTCACGAGGACTTGTTCTATGCCAGGCTTCTCGATATTGGTCGAGCACTGCAGAGCAAAGTCATTCTCCTGGAGATCGGAGATCAATCGCAGGCCTTGCGCGTTGCTACAATGTTCCATAGGCATGATTTGGCCGCAATGGCGAAGATTGAGCTATGGCGAGACTGGCCTGACTTGGACAGGGCGGCAGATGAACCGGACGCACTATCCATAATTGATCAGCAAGGTCAAGAGATTTCGCTGTCAGTCAAGGGAGGTGGCAATGTGAGGTCCGTGTTCATACAGACGACACAGTGAGCTTTCCGTGGTCGATGTGCAATTGGCCGGTTTCGAGTTGCGAAAGGCAAGCGGCCAACGCGAAAGGCAAGCGGCCAACAACATTTAGACCAACTTAGCAGATCAGAGCGAGGATGAACTAAACAATTGAATTCTCCATACAAACGCGGATTGTTTTCCATAATTCCACTTTTGGTCTTTCCCAAATTCCAAAGCTCGCACTGACGTATTCGCGGCGGCCTGGTCATGACGATGGCTCCGCTGCAACTCCGCTAAAGCCGGCAGCGGAGAGTCACGTGCAGGCGGCTTCGGAGAGCTAGCAGCTTCCAGGAGTGGACTGATCACCACTCGAGCTCCCAATTTTCCCCATCAACCGTCACGACACGACCCAGGCCACAGGGACGTACGATACCCCGCCGACGAAAGTCCTGAACTCGAGAGCGTGTCTGTCACGCCCGATAACAATTTGTTGAGGCGAATTTCGAACGAGGCATTCCCGATTGTTCTCAACCCAACCTTCGAATCCGGGTCTACCGGACTTGCGCGACGGCCTCGGCATCGATCATGTCAAGATTCGTTCGACAGTCGAGCCAGCTCGCACGTCTGGCGAGGGCCTCACATCAGCATGCTCTTTCAAAGACCATGCGGCCCTCGGTGGCGCGCGCAGCACTGAGCACAAGAATCTGCGCGTCATCGCCAACCCTCCGATCAAGATGCTATTCGACAAAGCCGCCAAAGGGGCCGGAACCGCCAAAGAAGCACGAGGAAGAGAAGGAGCCGAAGGAAGATGCTGAGAAAAAGCTTGCCGACGGTGAAGAAGCACAAAAGGCTACTGATGGATCCGGAAAGCCAAAGGACCTTGATATGCCTCTCCCCCAGGGCTGGGTCCGCTTGACGAAGGAAGAGCTCGCACAGCTTGAGGAGTTCAACAAGCTGATGCCGGAAGGCAATAGACAAGTTCTCAAGGACGTCCTCGAGGGCCTCGCGCATACTGGTGCACCTTCGGAAGTGCGCGACTTGCTCGCCAAAATGAAGAAGGGCCCGGGTAACCTGTCAATAATGGACAAGGGCAGGCTCATGCGCAGCGTGTTTCTCGTCGCAGAGCGCATGGCCGAATGGGAAGTCTACAAGGAGGATCCGACAAAGAGCAACACCATGTTCAACAAAAATGAGTTCCCCGATGACAAGAGCAAGGAAGAAGGGAAGGAGTCCTCCAACAAGGGCGATCCCGAGAAGTCGAGCCCGGGATCTGGTGGTCAACGCGGGCCCGATTCTTGGATCCAGCTCGCACTGATTACCGTCATCGCACTTCTTGGTATTGAGTACCTCAGCAGCCCATTCGCTATGCAAGAGATCACCTGGCAGGAGATGAGGAAGGCATTCTTGGACAAGGGGTTGGTGCAGAAGCTGATCGTTCTGGACGGAAAGAAGGTCAGAGTTGAGCTACACCCGGAAGCGACCCCGAACGATGGCCAAAACGGCAACAAGCGTGTGTTCATGTTCACAATTGGCAATGTCGAATCTTTCGAGAAGAACCTGGACGAGGCTCAGAATGAGCTGGGCATCCCACCAGTGGACAGGATACCAGTCAGCTACGAAGAGAGCGGTGGTGGTCTCGGCAACATTTTGTTGGCTTTTGGCCCTACGCTCCTTTTCATCGGTCTGATCATCTGGACCCAACGGTCCATGGGTGGCCGCGGCGGCGGTGCTGGTGGCATGTTCAACTTTGGCAAGAGCAAGGCCAAGAAGTTTAACGCTGAGAGTGCTGTCAAGGTCAAGTTCAATGACGTGGCAGGCTTGGAGGAGGCCAAGGTTGAGATTATGGAGTTCGTCAGCTTCTTGAAGCAACCCGAGAAGTTCGAGAAGCTCGGTGCGAAGATTCCTCGTGGTGCCATTCTTGCTGGTCCTCCCGGTACCGGTAAGACTCTCCTCGCCAAGGCCACAGCTGGCGAGTCTGGCGTCCCCTTCTTCAGTGTCAGCGGATCTGAGTTCGTGGAGATGTTTGTCGGTGTCGGACCTTCTCGTGTGCGAGATTTGTTCGCCGAGGGTCGCAAGAACGCACCCTGCATTATCTTCATCGACGAAATTGACGCCATTGGTCGTGCTCGACAAGATTCTGGGAAGGGATTCGGAGGCAACGACGAGCGTGAGGCAACGCTGAACCAGATCCTGACCGAAATGGACGGTTTCAACACTCGTGAACAAGTCGTCGTTCTTGCTGGTACCAACCGTGCCGACGTTCTGGACAAGGCCCTGATGCGTCCTGGACGATTCGACAGGCACATCTACATTGATCGCCCAACGATGAAGGGAAGGCAGGAAATCTTCCAGGTCTACCTCAAGAAGATTGTGACTAAGGAGGATGTCGACCACCTGGTTGGGCGTCTGGCTACTTTGACCCCGGGCTTCTCGGGAGCAGACATTTCCAACGTCGTCAATGAAGCCGCTCTCATTGGTAAGTGAAACCTGCCAACAACGGATGTCGCACATGCTAACATATTTGCCAGCTGCCCGTGAGAACGCTGACGATGTCAAGATGACCCATTTCGAGCGAGCCATCGAGCGTGTTGTGGGAGGTCTTGAGCGCAAGTCTCTGGTCCTGAAGCCCGAGGAGAAGAAGACCGTTGCCTACCATGAAGCCGGCCACGCCATCTGTGGTTGGTACCTTGAGCACGCTGATCCCCTTCTCAAGGTGTCTATCATTCCTCGTGGGCAGGGCGCTCTCGGTTATGCTCAGTATTTGCCACAAGACGCCTACCTCATGAACACCAACCAGTTGATGGATCGTATGGCCATGACCATGGGAGGCCGTGTTTCTGAAGAGCTGCACTTCCCTACCGTCACCACTGGAGCCAGTGATGACTTCAAGAAGGTTTCGCAGATGGCCCGCAACATGGTCACTCAGTGGGGCATGTCCGACAAGGTTGGCCCTATTCACTTCGACAGTGACCCGAACAGGGTGCAGAAGCCCTTCGCTGAGGCGACTGCTCTCCAAATCGATCAGGAGGTGTCCAAGATTGTGGAGCAGGCCTATGCGAAGTGCCGCGATCTTCTCACTGAGAAGAAGCACGAGGTTGGCCTGATCGCTCAGGAACTCTTGAAGAAGGAGATGCTAGTCAGAGACGACATGGTGCGCATTCTCGGAAAGCGGCCCTTCGATGACAACGAGGACTTTGAGAAGTACTTTGGTGGTGGTAAGGAGGAAAGTGCGCCACCGCCGTTCCCCGAGGAGACTGACAAGGACCCACCGGCACCGTCGCCAGCATTCAAGGATATCTCAAGATAAGCTGAGAGCCGCGTTGGTGGTGCAATTAGACCCTCGGCCGGCCCGAAAAGGCAGCCTGGCTGAAGACAAGGTCTTTGACGGAATTCGATTGGCGTTTGGGCATTATGGGCGAAGATCCATTTGAGCATTCTCATTCCCTACTCTACCCGGCGACAAACAAACACCTCGATGTTTCTGTGTATTTAACAATAACATTTTTCTCTCTGTCGATTGCTGGAAGGGGTGGAAGTTGAGCAAACAATTGGGAGGTGAGGCTTCCCGTGTAACAATGTACATGAAAGGAATTTAGACATGTAATTTCAAGTTGATGGGAGGCTGCAAACGGTCTCAGTACTACACATGTCATCGAATATGCGCCGGTCGTGTTGAACATGCAAGCTCACAGTTTGGAATGAGTTGCACGCTTTCTAACAGGGTGGCAATCTTGTATGAGCAACGAAGACTGGATCTCAAAACATATGCAGCAGAGTTCGTGGAACGGTCACTCAAGGACGGCGATGTGAGTATCAGAACTTGAAATGTCTCATTGAAGATGGCTGACTGTAGCTATAGCGACCTCTCCTGCCCCGAACTGATCTCTTACAGACACTGAGAGTACCAGTCGTTGGAGAACTTGCAAGTGGTGCCAGACTCGCAACAAGTCGGACCAGCCCAACCTGAACCACCACACTGTCCGTACCTCGCTGCACAAGGACCCGGTCCACTCGTGGGCTGCTGGTTTCCTCCAGTTGAAGTCGAAGTAGGCGGGCGAGAAGTAGTAGTACCAGATGGAGGAGGGTTCGTGCTGCCATCATCACCCTTGAGACCAGGCTGAGTGAAGAACTTCCATGTTTCGGCCGGAGCACCTGAAGGATCGCCGATGTGACCGCCAGTGTGAACGACCCATGTGACGGGGTAGCCGGCACGGCAGGAGTACTCGGTCTTGCCGGGCTCTTGGGCGTTCTTGTTCTGGCAGCCGTTGAGGCCGATGTACTTGTCTCGCAGCTGGCGGCCGGAGGCGATGGGGAGGACGTTGTCGGCGGTGCCGTGGAAGCCGAGGTAGGGCACGGGGGTGGTGCCGCCGTTGCAGCCGCTGAGTTGGGCGCCGGCGATGACGGCAACGGCCTTGAAGGTGTCTGCGAGAGGACAGTCAGCTCAAGATCTTCAGAGATATAGGTAAGCTGTAAGAGGGTACTGACTGGGAAGAGAGCAAGCAGCACTGTAGCTCATGGCACCACCATAACTGAAACCAGTGGCGAAGATGTTCTTCTTGTCCACACACAGCTGGTCATACAACTGAGCCAGCATAGCCTCAGTAAAGGCAATATCTTCACCTCCATTATTAGCCCAACCAGCATTGAGGCCATCAGGAGCAACAAAGATAGCCGTGTTCTGCGCCTGCTGCTGCAAACCGTAATACCCTCCACTAACAACATTGCCCATGTTTCCATTGAGCCAGTGGTAGCCGACGACGAGCTTGTACTGGGTGTTGGAGTTGTAGTTCTGGGGCACGGCGAGGGTGTACTGTCTCTGTCTGCCGTTGACGCTGACTTGTTTGACGCCGCCCGAGGGAGGGTTCTTGCCGCATCCTGCTGTCTGGGCGTCAACCAAGGGGAGGCTGATGGCGCCGAGGAGGGCGAGGGCGGTGGTGAGGGTGGACCACATGGTTGATACTGAGATATCACGGCGATCAGGGCGCAAAGGGTCGAAGTTTGGCTGCTATATCGGACCTGACTATCTGCCTGCGCAATAGATGGCGTGTAGATCAAGCGGATCACTTCCTATTATATACCAAATCTAGCTCGTCCTCGATCACCTCCACAATCCCAAGTCGCCGGAAAATTAGAAACTCGGCTATCAACAACTACTGTCCCTGGCTCATGTCAATTCAACTGCCATTTCAGTAGCCAGTTCGAGGTCCGGGGTCGTCGTCGCAGCGGGGTTGCATTGGTCAGTCGCTCACTTACACAGCCGAGCCAACCCCGGATGTGCGGTTTGGGCCACATGGAGCATGACGGTCCGAGACGCGGCGCGCACGCTTCCTCATTTTGGCGTGGCATTATGCTTATTTTGGAAATTGGCTGTCTCTAGAACCAATGCTGTCGCCAAGTATGCTTAAGCCTGGAATTAATATGTGCGCGTGCTGTGAGAGGTTGGACCAGGATTTTCCGGGGTTCGCTGTCAAGAGGCGTGACAGAGACGGGATCTGGGGTAGACATATCAACCCGTACTGAGAACAATGAAAAGCCGCAAGAATCATTTTCTTTCTGAACACTCCAGCTTGAAAGATGCAGGCTAAATACAGCGCAAGTTTTGACTGCGACAACTGCCAAAGGTCCTCGTGTCGAGTCTAGACTGCAATGGAGGAGAGTGGAGGGGTCAACACCCTGGCATCGTCTATATAATGGCGCGTTTTAATTCGAGGAACAACAGTCGCAGTGCTCAGGCTTCGGCAGTTCTCTGGGCTGTTTTCGAGTGAATTTTGCGGAGGTGCTCGGCTACGTTCGCTTCAGTCTTCCCCCAAACACTGCCTAACACGACCGAACTGTAGATGACATGCCAACCACGGTTGACGACGACTGAGGGTCAGAACCAGTGAAGAAGACAAAGACTAGACGCACCGCTGGCATATTACTTCCGAGTGTAACCCTTCTTCACCAGAAGCGCGCCTGTCAAAACACTCCTTTGGGTGTAGCTAGCCTATGTGTCACAGCTGTGGTCGGTTGACAGGCGAGGGCGAAGTTCACTCTTCAGCCGCCAGAATGACAGCCATTGGGGAACATTCCGAATATGATAGCTCGGAGTCCGGTTCCGTCCTGATTTTCCAGTCTTGGCGCATGATTTCTCGCTTGCAAAGGCAAGTGGTCTTTTCCCCGGAGTGGCAGCGTCCCGACCTCCCGAACGGGCTCTTCCGACAGGAGTGTGGGAGACTCGGCACTTGTTGCCACCAGATGGTACTGCTGCAAGGCAAAGTCGCTATAAAATCCGGGCTCCGAGTACTATGTGTTCAAGGACTTTCATTTATAGCCTGAATTCGAATCATAGCCTAGCGAGACTTGGAGAGGGGCTCGAGAAGGGTTTGCGACATGCGGCAGATGAGCTCGGATGACCCATCTTTGAAGGTCAGGCAGGTCTTTTGCCAAGTGCAGATATTTCTTCGAGAAATGGCATTTCTTTCTGGAATGACTACCCCGTATTCATCGTATTTTGGACAGCGTTGGGCAGAGTCGAAAGCTTCACCTCAAACTTTTTTCGTGGTCATCTTTTACGGACTACGATCCTCTAGGTGATAAGACCACACTGTCTCCAAACGGGATATATCCAGGGCATGGCCATCATCTCTTATTTCTCAGCCAGATTCATACCTTAGGTCACTTCCTCCAGGCTTCGTAGATAGCACGATCGAGCGACTTCTTTTCGGGAACGAATACAATATTCAGGCCATCGCCGATACCATCGCTGATACCAAGAGGTGGGCCAAGGAGGGTTGATAAAGTAGTAGCAATAGCATGGTATTGGAGGAACAATGAGCAAAGTTTAAAGCATGCTTTGGAATTACCTACGAGTGAAAGCGGACTTCTTCTTCCTTTCCCATAGATCAACCAAGTCCAGTCAATGACATGAAGTCAACATCCCAATCATCCCCGAAAGGCAGATGTAGAATATCTTCATAATCAAAATCCAGGTTAGCCATATTATTGGGCATTTCGGAACTTGTAGACGCGCGCGACTGGTGCCAGGTGGAGCTTTCTAGGGCTGTGTTCTCAGTCGTGTGGCCTTCATCCTCGACGTATGTCATCTGGATAGCCTCCTCTCTGTGAAGAGGCGTGTTTGCGCCCGTCAGGGACATTGATAAAGCGCCAATGGGCTCGCCTGCACCGGGGATAGGTCTGGTCAATCCAGGAAATATCTCTGCACTTCGCAGTAGCCTCTGAGCCTAATATGTCCTTGTCAGCACTGGCCAAGTCCACTAAGGGTGTGATGTTCACTCACCATCGGCCGCAGAGAGGCCCAATAGGTTTTCAGAACCCCTAGCAATTCCAAAGTCTCGGATACAACTGTCGAAACGTGAGAAAGACAGCTTCGCATCTCCTCTTCACCAGGTTGCGTTCGACCGATCCACGATTTGGCCGCGTTGAGCAGGATCGAGGCAGAGATAAAGGATGAGAAGCCGGTCAAAGGACTTATAGTCGAAATGTCCCCAAATTTTAAAAGAAAGTTTCGCACTAAGTGTGCCTGTTCCACTGCATGCTCGATAATAATTTGTGCTCTTGCCGAAGCGTCTTCTTTCGGCGTGCTGTCGGTTTGAGCATGACCCGAGAATATAGACACCAGAGGGCACAGCAATGTCATACGACAGAGATGGTACAGTGAATGCAGACCAAGTAAGTGGCTGTTTTCTGAAACAGAGTGGGCGCATGTCTTTGGGAACGTGGGTGAAGTATATGTTTGATGAGCCAGTAAAGACAGAGCTTCGAGATCTGATGCTTTCAACGAGGAGTGGCTTTGTCTCAGAAGAATTTGTGCTCGTGCCCTGATAGTGTGAGTGCAACATTGGTGACAGCAGCGATCAGGTAGTAGAGCCATACTCACCAGATACCCATCAGCTTCATCATCTCACCCATGACGCTATCGTGGGAGTCGTGTGTTGCGCTTGACAACTCCTGAGTATAGCATCGCCATTGCTGATCCATGAACTCTCGTTTCCCCAGAATGGCTCCCCTGGCTTGGGGAAGAGGTACTCCCCTCACTTCATCCCACGCGTTCTTAGCATGTGCTTCCGGAATTGCCGCGACGCATAAAGAGGCCCAACATGCCCAAAATACTCTTCTTTTGTCCTCTAGCTCAGGTACTTGCAAGGCCATTTCTTCTGGAGCAGCAATATCCGAAAAGTTTGAGCAGCAAGTGTGCGCCATAGCTTGTGTCTCATCGTCAGCTTTCGTATGCATCCTTTGTTGTCGATTGAGGACTCACTACAGTATATCTTGGCTCTGGGCATATCTGACTTGGCAAAGGAATAAAGACCAAGGCATAAAAGTGTCCGAACATCCTGGATAGATGGAGAAACCACCTTGGGCAACACTTGCGCGGTAGCGTCAGCGACCCAAGCCTTGCCAGAAGCAGCAAAGGCTCGCAGCACCCCAAGCTCTGGTGGCATGGGGGCATCACTCTGGGGATCTTGTCCAGACCACAGTGTATCTTTTAGTTGAGGCTCCTCGAGGAATCTTTCCTAAATATTAGCGATATTGGTAATGTAGCGAGCAGCCACTTCACTTACAATGTTGCCAGGCCAAAGATGGCACGCAAAAGATATGGAGCAACCGAGCCACTCAAGTATGACTGAAACAGTGCAGACTTGTTGAACAATAGCTCCGCATTATAGATGCGGTCAAAGTAGATCTCAAGCAGAGCTAAGCCAATTGCCCTGGGCGGCAAATTCTCAGCTCCTTGACCACCAACTTGGGCCCGTGCTTCGAGTACCTGGCTGTTCGAGGAGGCTAGGGGAGTACCACAATCACTAGAACCGGCGGCAGAAATGTTGGGCAAGCCAAGAGATGAGCTTGCATTTGGAGTGTGCTGCAAGTGTTCTGGAATGGCCTCTACACCTGACCCTTGGCGCCGTTCTTGACGCCTTTGCGCCCGTGTAAGTCTGAGTTTACGCTGTGCCGCCAACTCCTTGCGATTCGCAGGTTCTGGGTAGCAGCAAGCCGTGTTGAGACGGCCACATCTTGCGCATACCGGGCGTTCCTTGCCGCAGCGCAACTGTGTTCGGGCTCGAGTCAGTCAGCGCGCCCAAGCTGAATTAGCTGTCACAGAGGAGACTGATATCACATACTTTCTGCCTGCGGCACCTCTCGCAGGCTGTTTCTGAGATGGCCATTCGGTCCGGCTGCCAGACGTAGGTCCCTTCGGTGTAGGTGTAGAAGGGAAGAGGTGGGCCGAAGAGGTGTTGGGGTCGGCCCGCCCTCTTATACCGTCTCGGCCCATCCCCATCCTCTAGCACCACCAGCACTTACCTTAAGGCACCTCGAGTACAAACGACGTACCATACCGATTTATTGACCTTTGTTAACGTTTAACTCCAAATTGCCACCCATCATGAATGCGACAACTCCTCTGTCCGATTCGACAATGCCAAACACTCTCCCCAGGATTCACCGGTACATAACAACCCATGACACACGCGGCAAGGCAGTCTACTCCAATGCCATCCCGGAAGCACTCAACTTCTGGAACGTCGGCGCAGCTGATGGGCAGGCTGCTGGCTTCGAACTAGGATATACCACGGCCGGCTTGCCAGTAGACCTGAACGGGGATCAAGATCTCCTGTCCTTCAAGGATGCGCACGAGAAGAAGAAAGAATCAGGACTTGTCAAGCACGGCGGCACTATTCTCAGGTTCTGCGACATACCGCCCGGCGGAACATCACCCATGCATCGTACCAATAGTCTGGATTACGGGATACTCATAACGGGGTCTCTGGAGTGTTTGCTAGACTCGGGGGAGTCCAGGACCATCTATCCTGGAGAGGTGGTTGTGCAGAGGGCAACTAATCATCAATGGAAAAATAACATCGACGCATGGGCTCGCATTGTATTCATTCTCTTCGACGCAGGAACCTTGGAGGTCAATGGAGTTCCCCTGCGGGAAGATGTTGGAGGAATGGAACTTCCTCCGTCGCATTAGGTAGACCTATACCGAAAACATAGAATATTCAGCATCATATTTGCTAGTAATTGAGCCATTGCCACTCCATCGGCTATATAGGCAGTCTTCTAGAGGGTACAACAATGTTATGCAATTGGCCAAAGCCAATTCGTGCTTCTCCTGATCCTGCCCATCCTTGCAACACAACCGCGTCGCCATCCTCGAGCCAAGTCATGCTTGAGCCGTCCGAAAGTTGAAGTGGCTGTCTACCTCCTTGAACGATCTCACACAAACAACCTGACCTTCTTTCAGGGTCATTTCCGCACTGGAGAGCTTGCTCCCTAGTCGACGATAGAGTCCCCGTTCCTATGAGGTCCCCTGTAGCCAGACCGCACCCTGAACTGCTGAGATGCGCGGCCATCTGGAATGGCGACCAGTGAAGGTGGGCGACATTGGACTCCCCAAGCTTTTCCAACTCATGGCCACCCGATCCTGGACATGACCTTGGATCAGCATGCGACTTATAAAGAAGCAGAGCATCGATCTAGATGCCTGAGAGTAGCAGGAAGCAGCTTACGAATAACAGAAGAGGTGACATGAACTGAGAGATTCATGGTTCGCATTATAAAAGTCGAGAGAGTCTCATCAATCGGATCAGCCGAGTCGAGCTGATGCAGCGCCCCAGCCTCTGACAGAGCATCCAGCGTGACCACCCAGGGAGAGATGCTTGTTGCACCGGCCTTGCCTAGAAAGGGTCCCAGAGGACTCATCTCGTAGAACTGGACATCTCTCGCGCTCCAGTCGTTGAGTAACACGAATCCAAAGACATGTTCATGCATCTGCGCTTCAGGGACGACGCTGTCATAGCTTACCGGCTGGGAGATGAACATGCCGACTTCAGCTTCATAGTCGAGCTTTTGACATGCCGAGTAGACAGCGCCATCGGGGGTTTGTATCATTCCAGTCGGTCGTGTAACGGTCTTTTTACTGATGATCACAGATGATGCCCTTCCATTATATCCCAAAGGGATGTTGTAGAAACTCGGAGGGACTTGTTCGTGACCTGCTAATTTGCCGACCTGGAGGTTCAAGTTAGCTGGAAATTGCCTTGGGAATGAGTCACAGCAGAACATACGGTGGAAACATGCTCGAAAGAGCACATAAAGTCCGTAAAGTTAGGGACGGCCATGGGCATGTGCATTATTACCCCAGCTACGGGGAAGATTGCTGAGGAGGACGGTCCCATGTATATAAAAGAGGAGCCATCTGTCAAGGCATGCTGTATATCCTTGCGCAGCTTGCTCCTCGTAGCGCGCGGAAGAGCAGCAAATGCATTGAGGTTACACTTCAAATCCCCTCGATAAGCAAGCTGAGCATTCAAAGAAAGACGGAGAGACAAGGGGATGAGCTTACTGAGTTGAGCGACACGGCAACGTCTGGTTCTACAGATAGTCCAATCCTGATCAGTTCTTGCAGGCCCAGAACATAGTCTCCCAATGCCACACCTGGGCGCGGAGTCGGCTTGTGCAAGTTAGTCACATTGTAAATCTACATCTGGGGCATAGGGGTGCATTCATAGGTACTTACATGCTCCACGGTGCTAAATATGCCAAATGGGATGTTTGCGATCGGAAAAGGAGAGTCCTCAAGAATAGAGAATGGATACTGCATATTGTTTGCCGGCCCAAACAAGGAGAATACAATGCAGTCGCTGTTTTTGATGCTGTGTCTACGCCAAGCTGGAGTGAACTATAATATACAGATGCGCAAGGCTCGGTCCGAACATTGGCCCCCAGATGCGCGTGGTTCGGTCAATGGGGCTCAATGTTCGGGCCGTATGTGGCCTCGCTGCGCCGAACCTTGACAAGGATCTAGACCAACCGAGTGTCACTAGCTCTGACTTTGACTTTCATTTACGGCACTTAATCACGGGGCCCCGGATTCAAGACATAGAAAACATGGGCATGCATATCTATATATAGAGCCATGGGGCTCCTTAATCTCGCGGCTCCTACGTGTAAAGATAGGTTGCGTCTAGTATATCTCTCCCCTTTTATCTATTATCTTATCTTATGCTGTATCGTAGAAATCGCGACACAGAGCCATTATGGAAGCTCCAACAGACAAGCTAAGCCCAGGAGCCGACTCTGCTGTCCTCAAGACTGAGCACGTCGAAAGGAATCAGTGCGGCGTTCAGCTCTACTCGGCAAACGGCAAGCATCGCAACATCCCGGTCCCATCAGCAGGCCCCCAAGATCCTCTCAATATGAGGCCTCACCGTCAGCGACTTCTCCTCGCTGCCCTTTGCATCTTCGCAGCAACTGGCTTCGGAGTAATCCAGACGACGCCCTTGTTCTTTGGAAACCTTGTTCAAGAATACATGGTGCAGAGCAAAGGGGTAAGTCAATGCCCTTCTAAAAGAGCAAGTGAGAGAGCCACACAGCACGCTAACAGGGATCGATTATAGACCTTTGATCCTGCTCGAATTATAGACCTTGCCAGCTATACCTCTCTTTGCATGGGTATGGGCAATTTCTTCTTCGTTCCTCTATCCATGGCCCTTGGACGGCGTGCCACGCTCCTGGCGTGCAATGCGATATTGCTCGGATCCATGGTCTGGGCCGCACAATCGACTTCCTTCTCATCTCATCTTGGAGCGCGCTGTTTACAAGGCCTAACAGCTGGTGTTGCGGATTGCCTGGTTAGTTCAAACCTCCTGTACTTGTACTGTACTGTTCTGTACTGCATCTACATCCACCAAGGACTCCATTTGACTCTTCCACGCTTCAACAGCTTCCCATCATGGTCCTGGACGTGTCATTCCTCCACCAGCGGTCTAAGCGGCTAGTCTCCTACTGGGTCATGACATCTGCTGGCCCTTCACTCCTCCTCATTGCAATTCCCTTCATGGTCTCTAGTGCAAACAAGAACTGGCGCGTAGCCTATTATTTCTGGACGGGCCTTGCGGCACTGTCCCTTCTTCTCATCTTCTTCTTCGTCCCCGAGACTCTGTTTCTTCGTCAAGCGGCTCAAGTAAGAGGCCTCGTTCACGTCAGCGACTCATACGGAACTCATCGGACTTTTGCCTCGCCTGAGGAAGCGCAGGCTGCCGGCTTCGATGTTTGCGAGAATCCCTCCTCCGACGAACAGGCAGAGACCTTAAGCGACAGAGTGGCTAAGCCATCATTTGCCAGCCGTCTTGCCCCCATGCCCGTCCCAAAGGATGCCGTCGTCAGGTTTTCTAAGTCCTACCTCGACATGGCCACGTGCCTTGTTAGTCCCGGAGTAGCATGGGCTCTTCTCTTGAACAGCTTTGTTTTCGCTGGCATAGTTGTTCTCTCCTTGACGTATTCACAGCAGCTCGAGCTGCCGCCATGGAACTTCTCAAGCTCTACCGTCGGAACAACTCAGGCTGGAGCAGCTCTGGGCGCAGCATTAGGTCTCGGCATAGGAGAGCTTGCCGAGCCCGTGAGTAGGTTCTTTACCCGTCGCAATGGAGGCACACGTGAGCCAGAACATGTGCTCCCCAACTTCCTGTTTCCCTCGCTGGTCGCAGCTCTGGGACTCATTGTCTATGGCGTGGTGGCCGCTCAGCCAGATAGGTACCATTGGATTGGCGTGCATATCGCCTTTGGTCTGTTTTACTTTGGCTTCTGTGCCGTTTCGGCAATTTCAGGGGTTTGGCTCGGTGAACTCTTGCCGCACAAGTCCGGTCCAGCGATTGTGCTTGTATGCGGCGGACGGAATGCTCTTAGCTTCGCCTACAGCCATTACTTCAGCGCCTGGAAGGATGCCATTGGGTTCATGGAGGTATATGTCGTGTTTGGCTCCATCCTTTTTGGTTTGGCATGTCTGTCGGTTCCGCTGTTCTTTGTAAACAGGCGCATCAGGAAACTCATGTCTGGTATCAAATGGCTTGGCTAGTATTATAACGGTGTGGTTACCAAACTGGCAGTATAGCTCATGGTATCTGATTTACTTGGAGATCTTTACCGTGTTCAAGTCCACAGGCGCGCTGACTACTCCTGCGCTTGGCCACGCTCATTGAGACCCAATGCAATTTGACTGAGGACCGACGACACCTTAGCAAGCGACCGCCTCACCCGTTCCGGACGCATGAACCCATGGCCAGGGGCAACACCACCGCCAGCATCCAATTCACTCCAGAGAACATCAATCTGCCTCGTCGACAGTAGCCCTGTCCCGCCCCACTCTGGTCTCCCTCTTATACCTAGGATCTGCTCTATCCGGTGCAGAAGATCGAGTGAGACGTTAGTAAATCGGATGGCTTGCTCGCACGTGTCTTGAGCTGTTAGGTCGGAGGAGAAGGGGATGATGTTGCGGAGGTTGTCGGTGTTGAGCTGGATTCGTTGGGCCATATGGTGTAGGAATATCTCGTAGAGGGATATAAGTTGGGTGAGGATCGATGTGATTGTTAAGGCGAGGGGGGATAATAATGGTCTTTGCGAGGCGGAGGGGAATGGCGAGCCTGGATCGGAACTGGACTCGTCTTGTGTGTCCAGAGAGGGACTGCTAGATTGTGAAGTGACTTCTCGTGAGGGGGAGTCTTGCGCTACGGAAGAAGAGGTTGGTGGTGTGTGACATTGTGGATTGTTTAACAGGCGAGAAAGTATTCGGAAGAGTTCTTGGGCCGTGCTCACAGCGAACTCTGCAACGGTGTAATGGTCGATGTACAGCGGTCCTTGACGGTAAATGATGCTTTCCAAGTCTAGCCGCGGCTTGAGGCTCTCGACTGCGTCCAGTCGAATTTGCAGATCAATATTCAGCTTGGAAAGCTCGGACAGCGCATTGGTGACGGTGATGCTGGGTACTGGGATTGCTCTCTCTGGACTGACGAGGCCTGCGGGGTTGGCACATAGGACCGTGACGTCTAAGGTGGTCGGCAAGGGCGGGAGTGAGTCCAATGCATCGAAGGTCCAGTCGTAGGAGGAGAAGGAAAGGAAGCCAGGCTTGAGAGACATTGAGGGTTCCAAGCCCGTTGGGAATGACGATGGGAGTCCTGAAGGTGCGGCAGTCGGCCACAGTGGCATATCAGCGAACGGATCGATTGCCATGGAGTCACTCATGAGCATTGATGACATCTTGTCTTGTTGTCTTTCCAGGCTGCTTGCCCGATCGAGAGCATTCTGGTCCGATGATGTACTGGAGGAGCTTGAGGGACTGTCGAAGATTTGGGGAACCTGTGGCTGTACCGCCAAGCCCTTCTTGGGCTGCTTTCGATGTGGCTTCACAGCATTGCTGCCATTGTTCTTGGTGACTTGCCCTTTCCCTTGCACTTGCCCTGATGGGGGAATCTTCCTAGGCCTGCCGATCTTCTTGGGCGTGGATACAGTGCACTCGTCGTCGAGCAGAGTGCATCGCACGCATTTTGGGCTGTCAGGGTGAACGCGTTGACATCTCGTCTTCAGACGCCGACAAATGTCGCAGGAGAGGCGTTTCTGAGATGGATGAACTGACGTGGCGGCCATGGTTGAAGAGTTGATGTCGGTTGGCATTGGAGCGTTATTGCCCGTTGGCGAGAGCTGGGACATTAAGGGCCGATCTCGCAGCCAAGGTAGGAGCCTAGGCTGAGCTGTACCTTACGTGGACCCTGGATGACGAGCTGAGCGGAGAATTACGATTGCTCATCGGAAATTCAATGCGAATGCGAGGGCGAAGTGTCATAATCCTAGCAATAGTTGCGAGAGACATGTGGTCGCACCGAAAGCCTCCGTGGAGGCTTTGCTCTGAACCTTGTCCTGAAGCGGCAGTGCCATTAAGGTGCTAGTAGGTGGTCTGGGCTACAAGCGTTGGAATGGGCGGGCGGAATTCAGGAAGCTAAAAGTCTACTAGACTACATCTAGTCAATTCAATTACAGCTATTAGAAAGTGTCCGCGGCGGGTTTTCGGGAAGGCCAAGGATTTTTATGGGTTTGTCAGACATACGGTATACTTGGTGTTGTGCACAGGGAAGTTGACCATAGCATCATCCTATGCAGCGCTGCCTGGCCGCTTTAACACTAACACGGAGGCTTTTCTGTTGCAGAGAGAGATTACCATGAAGTCATGGATGTTTCTAGTTTTTAGAGGTTCGCCTTCTCATTCCGGTGTATGTCAATTCTCGGCGATTAGTGCAGATCTGCGCGGCTCCTTTATCTGTTGTTCTTGCTATGTATAGTTACCTACTTAGCCAGCTTTGCAGCCGCCTCTCTGATGGGCATACAATGAATATCTCCTGTCTTTTCACTTCATCTCATCACATTGGCTGATTCAGATCAACCACACGACAAGCCAAAATGACTATAGACTCCGGCAACGTCTCTTCGAGATCAACCATTGCCGACGGGATCACCCCTCCCAATGGAGACGACACAACCACCGACATCGAGAAAAGGCCCAGCCACGTCGGTAAGTCATGGCACATGGCACAGGAAGTTCAACAAATACAACAACAGGACGAGAGTGCAGGATCAAAACCCAAGAAGCTTGGAGTCAGCTGGCAGAACCTCACCGTCACAGGCGCTGGAAGCGACACAACCTTTAATGAGAATGTCTTGTCACAATTTTGGCCTTTTCACAAGAGCAACAACCTTGCGCAAGAGAAGACCATCATCGACAGTTCATTCGGGTGCGTTAAGCCGGGCGAGATGCTGTTGGTACTCGGCCGGCCAGGGGCTGGCACCACGAGTTTGCTGAACATGCTCGCCAACAACCGGCTTGGGTACAAAGAGGTCACCGGGGATGTTCACTACGGCAACATGACTGCCGAAGAGGCGAAACCCTATCGTGGCGATATCATCATGAACAACGAGGAGGAGGTGTTCTTCCCTGTGCTCAGCGTGGAGCAGACAATCGACTTTGCGACTCGCATGAAGGTGCCCCATCATCTTCCCTCTGGAATCAAGACCCGCGAGGAATACGTGCAGTCATACAAAGACTTCCTGCTTCGGTCAGTCGGCATCTCTCACACCAAGGGAACCAAGGTTGGAGACGCCTACATCCGCGGTGTCTCGGGAGGAGAACGGAAGCGCGTGTCCATCCTCGAGGTTCTCACCACTCGCGCCAGTGTCTTTTGCTGGGATAACTCCACGAGAGGTTTGGATGCGAGCACGGCGCTTGAATGGATCAGGGCGATCCGGACCATGACTGATGTTCTTGGGTTGACGACCATTGTCACGCTGTACCAGGCTGGCAACGGTATTTACGAGCAATTCGATAAGGTGCTTGTCTTGGACGAGGGAATGCAGATATACTATGGACCACAGAAGGATGCCGTTCCTTTCATGGAGAGTCTTGGGTTCGCGCGTGACCCTGCGTCGAACCGCGCAGACTTCCTCACTGGAGTGACGGTCCCTACAGAGCGTGTCATTGCGCCTGGATACGAGAATACCTTCCCACGAACCGCAAAAGACATCCGCACCGCCTACGAGCAGTCAAAGATGGCCACGGCAGTGAAGGAGGAATGCAACGAGTACCCGAAGAGTCAAGAGGCCGCGGCCAACACTTTGACTTTCAGGGAGATGGCGGCCAGGGAGAAGCACAGTGGCGTGCCCAAGAATGCCACCAGCACCGCCAACTTGGCGACTCAAGTTCACGCTGCCGTAATTCGACAATACCAACTCATGTGGGGAGACAAGGCGACGCTCTTGATGAAGCAGGGCGCAACAGTCATTCAGGCTCTGCTTGGTGGCTCGCTCTTCTACAACGCTCCAGACAACTCTCTCGGGCTCTTCCTTAAAGGAGGCGCCTTGTTCTTCTCCATCATGTATAATGCCCTCATTGCCCTTAGCGAGGTGACGGACTCGTTCACTGGGAGACCGATCCTGGCCAAGCATCGTGCTTTTGCCTTGTATCATCCGGCTGCAGTCTGTATTGCCCAAATTGTTGCAGATCTTCCTGTCCTGGCATTCCAAGTCACGCACTTTGGTCTGGTGCTTTACTGGATGACTGGGCTCAAGGCGACGGCTGGTGCCTTCTTCACGTACCTGATCACCAACTTCATTACGGCGTTGTCGATGACTTCCTTTTTCCGGTTCATTGGCGCGGCGTTTCCTACCTTTGATGCTGCGACCAAAGTCTCAGGCCTGGGTGTTGTATCACTGTTTGTGTACATGGGATACATGATCATCAAGCCGGAGATGCATCCGTGGCTCGTTTGGATCTTCTGGATCAATCCCATGGCCTATGGCTTCGAGGCTCTTCTGGGCAACGAGTTCCACGACACGAACATCCCCTGCTACGGGCCGAATCTCATTCCAAATGGAGTCGAGTACGCAACGCTGGGCGGTGGCCAGTCTTGCTCCGGCGTCGTTGGCGCACGACCTGGCGAATCAAGCCTCACTGGTGATGAGTATCTTGCCGGAATGTCTTTTTCACACGACCATGTCTGGCGGAACCTTGGCATTAATATAGCCTGGTGGGTGCTTTTCGCCGGCCTCACCATCTTCTTCACGTCGAGGTGGAAGCTACTCGGAGAAGGAGGCCGTCAGCTTCTGATCCCTCGCGAACTTGAACATAAGTCGAAACATCTCCTTCAGCCTGTTGACGAAGAAACGTCTCAAGGTGCAGGAAAGCCTCGGACTGCTCCTGGTTCTGACTCGGAGGGGACAATTGAAACAAGCCTTGTTCGCAACACGAGCATCTTTACGTGGAGGAACTTGACTTACACCGTCAAGACCCCGAGCGGTGACCTTCAACTTCTTGATAATGTCCACGGCTACGTCAAGCCTGGTACTCTTGGCGCTCTCATGGGCTCTTCAGGGGCCGGAAAGACCACACTTCTTGATGTTCTCGCTGCACGCAAGACGGCTGGTACAATTCACGGTTCGGTGCTGGTAGATGGCCGACCACTCCCAGTCTCATTCCAACGCTCGACCGGCTACGTCGAACAGCTCGATGTGCACGAATCTCTCGCCACAGTCCGGGAAGCTCTCGAGTTCTCAGCACTTTTGCGTCAATCCCGTGATACACCGGACAGCGAGAAGCTGCGCTACGTAGACACCATTGTCGATCTTTTGGAGCTCAATGACCTGGAGCACACGCTTATTGGCCGCCCAGGGGCAGGATTATCGGTTGAACAGCGCAAGCGTCTGACCATCGGAGTTGAGCTTGTTGCGAAGCCCAGTGTCCTGCTATTCCTCGATGAGCCTACGTCTGGCCTGGACGGGCAGGCTGCCTACAACACTGTCCGTTTCCTTCGCAAGCTTACCGCGGCGGGTCAAGCTGTGCTCGTTACGATTCACCAACCCTCGGCACAGCTGTTTGCGCAGTTTGATAAGCTCCTGCTCTTGGCTTCGGGTGGCAAGACGGTCTACTTTGGAGACATTGGTGCAGAGGCAAATACTATCAAGGAGTACTTTGGTCGTTATGGTGCTCCTTGTCCGCCTGAGGCGAATCCAGCTGAGCACATGATTGATGTTGTGTCTGGGAATCACTCAAGTCAGGGACAGGACTGGAACCAGGTTTGGCTGCAGTCGCCTGAGCATCAACAGCTCCTGCGCGAGCTCGACGCCATAACTACAGACGCTGCCAACAGGCCTTCTTCTTCGGCCAACAGCGACGACGAGAATGAATTCGCAGCTTCGATGTGGACGCAGACCAAACTCGTCACACACCGCATGAACATCTCCCTCTTCCGCAACACCCCCTACCTCTCCAACAAATTCGCAATGCACATCAGCCTCGCCCTCCTGAACAGCCTAACCTTCCTCCAAATCGGCGACTCTTTAACGGACCTACAACAAAATCTCTTCACAATCTTCAACTTCATCTTCGTCGCCCCTGGTGTCATTGCCCAGCTCCAGCCGCTCTTCATCGACCGCCGTGATATCTTCGAGGCGAGGGAGAAGAAGAGCAAGATGTACCACTGGGTGCCGTTTGTGACGGGGTTGATTGTTTCGGAGTTTCCGTATCTTTTGGTTTGTGCTTTACTCTATTATGTTTGTTGGTATTTCATTGCTGGACTGTCGACGGCTGCTGAGCCGGCCGGGGGTGTCTTCCTTCTTGTGGTATGTACTCGCTCACCTATCGACGATTGCCTGTCGATTGTCTTTTCGCCTTGGAGAATGCAAGGCTAACAAAGCACAGGTTTTGTATGAGCTGCTGTACACTGGCATTGGGCAGGCAATTGCCGCGTATACTCCCAACGCAGTCTTCGCGTCGCTGGTCAACCCGCTCGTCATCACCACTCTGGTCTCTTTCTGCGGTGTCATGATTCCTTACAGTCAAATTGTGCCTTTCTGGCGATACTGGTAGGTCCCCGTCGTCTCAGATGTCATTCGGAGGGTTGCTAATTCCTCCTGTAGGCTTTACTACATCGACCCGTTCAACTACCTCATGGGCGCACTCCTCGTCTTCACAACCTGGGACAAACCAGTCCACTGCAAACCCCACGAGCTAGCCGTCTTCGACCCTGCACCGAACCAGACTTGCGGTGAATACCTGCAAATCTACCAACAGGGAATGGGAGCGGCGACGAACCTGCTCAACCCTGACGCTACCGCTGCCTGCGAGGTTTGCCAGTATACCCAAGGAAGCGATTATTTGCAGACGCTGAATTTGAAGGAAGAGTACTATGGATGGAGGAACGTGGGGGTTATTGTCGGCTTTGTGTTCCTATTTTATGGATTGGTATATCTGATGATGAAGTTGAGGACAAAGGCTACGAAGAAGGCTGAGGACTAAAAGCTGTGAGAACCCGAGTTCCGCCCAAAAGTCATCCAATCTAAAAGGTTGACGAGTAGGATTTTCTGTGGTTTTGTCTTCGCTTTTTCTTTTGTGTACAAGAGGGTCGAATGTACAGGTACGTGTTTGACGCTGGAATTAGAACTAGAGAGCTAGAACTTGATAATATTTAGAGCCATAGACCAAGTAAGCTGTGTGTTCAACGTAACTGACACGAGCCTAATATGCTTTCACCCATGAGTATTTCCGGTACTCCCATCCCTGTTTGTTCCCAAATGGGTTGCTAATTCTACCATATGCGCGCGGGTACCCGAAGTCATCTGTCCTCTAATCCAGATCACGTTGTAAAAAGAACTGATCTCATCATTCCCATAGTGGGTAACTCTTGAATAACGACGAAACCGGTCACACCAAAACTGTATTGTATCTTATCGAGTAAGCAAGATAGTATTGTCAAGATAGATCAGAAGGTGGTATAGGGTAGCCGCATCTGCCTCTATCTCAATCGGGCGCCTGGCAGCGGTCGGGACCTGCAGGACGCACGTGTCCAACAGTCGCTGCAGATGGGGCCGAGGAGGCGTTGTTTCGTCCCGCCCGGTTGGTTGAAGGCGCTCTTGACACAGGTATGGCCCGATTTTAAGCGAGAATCTCAAAAGTCAAAATGGTTTGCAACGGAAAGGAATGGCATCATGAATAGACGCAGACAAAGGCGGGCAAGGCGAGGCCTATGATTGGTCGAGCAAGTTCCAAAAGTGTGCGCTACGGAGTCCTGCCGGGGGCAAGGCTAGGTTGAGTCGGGGATCCTAAGGGACCACTGGCAGCGTCCGGTCGTCATGTCGTTTGACGGGATGATGACGAGAACCTTACATGATTAACCTAGATGGGTACAGCTTGGCTGCATGCAGGCAGTCAATGTGCAGCTGCGAGCTGTGCAAATGACACGATGCAGGCGGTTGTGGCGCCAATAATGTGTACCTATTTGGGAGCAAAAGCTCCTCACGTTGATCCGGACTGTGCGGTCGGGCTGCATGACCAGAGTATCGAGGACAAAAAGTCAATGACCCCCAAACTCTGGCTTTGAGCTGCCCACCATCATGTTGAGCACATTGCGGGCGGTGAGTGCGAGCGTGCGTACGTGTGCATGTAGTGGTGCAAAAAGATCTCGACGATGATGTGCACTGTGGTGGTTCCATGGCTCGCCTTGATGTCATGCAGCGGATAAGGCAGCCGCTAAGGGAGTACCCAGTACTTGACTCGTCGCTGTCCGCAATCGGTGCGAGGCCTGTAGCAGCGACTTCCAGCTGTCAAGATCGGCTGAGTGGGTTCGCTCCCCGGGCCACCGCATCCCCGAAATCGACTCACACTCACACTGTGGGAACATTTTTGGGAACCTTGAAAACGCGCCAAGTCCCCTGTAGTTCACCATCTCCGGGCACCACTGGGCAATTCCACCAGGGAAGGAACCTTTTCCACCGCTCACTGGCACTATCTGTCGGCCGATACACCATCTCCCCCCAGCTTTTCATCTCCTCCTTGTCACATCTCGAAAAACATCCACTGGGAACTTTGAACCTCGTCTTATCATTGCTCACACAGGTTCCGGCTGTTTGGTCATTCTCCGCTCCGTGCCGTGCGTGATCCTCTTGCCACGACAGACGGTATCCTGCGCCTGCTGAGTCCGAGAGACATTCTTCGCAGGTTTGATATAAGTCCTGTCTCTCGACGGCCATTTCACGCTCACAATGCTGCAACCATCACCATCATAACATCATCTAGCGTTTATTGCAGCTTTTGATATTCTGATTTGCGGCATCAGCATTGCCTAGCCTATATTCCCTTTAGTTCTTCTATCTTGCTGGCCCGTATACGCTTGGCCGGCTTCTTCACAGAGTTATCACGACTTTATCACCACCGAAAACCATGAGCATGTCTCAGCCACGAGAGGCCGACGAGGCCGCCATGCCTACGAACTCCGACTCGGCAAGACGAGCGAGCCACAGCTCGTCTTTACGACGGTCTACCAAAGAGCCTTGGTGGAAGATTCATCTATTTCATGGCATGATCAATGACCTTCGTCAAAGATTGCCATACTACACCAGCGATTGGGTTGATGCATGGGACTACCGCGTCGTCCCTGCAACTGTGTATATGTATTTTGCAAAGTCAGTCAAGACTATTGATGACTCGTCCATGGTTATTCGTCCTACGACTGACCATTTGTACAGTATCTTACCAGCACTCGCCTTCTCCCTCGACATGTTTCAGAATACAGACTCGAATTATGGTGTCAACGAGGTTCTTCTTGCATCTGTCCTGGGTTCAGTCGTGTTTTCTCTCTTCGCAGCACAACCTTTGGTCATTGTTGGCGTTACTGGTATGCACAACCTTGAAACTTCATCTGGAAAGCCTCACTAATGATTTCCTCTACACAGGCCCAATTACTGTTTTCAACTAGTGAGTCCCAAACATCTCTTTCGTAGAAACAGGAAATGGTATTGACAATATTTAGCACTGTTTTTAATATCATGAAAGATACGGGCGTCAACTACATTGCTTTCATGGGTTGGATAGGCCTGTAAGACGAACCCCTTGAACTCCAGACCCCCAACGTTGGCTGACCACATCTAGCTGGTCTCTTCTATTCCATTGGATACTGGCCATCACGAACTCTTGCAACTGGCTCCGTTGGGTCACCCGGTTTCCATGCGATATTTTCGGTTTCTACGTCGCCTTCATTTATCTGCAGAAAGGCATCCAGGTCCTCACCCGTTTGGGATCTAGCTCCGACTTTTATCTGTCCATCGTCGCAGCTCTTTTGGTTTTCATGGTTGCGTACATATGCGCGGAGTTCGGAGAGAGCAGCCTGTTTCGTCATCCGCTGCGTGTGTTCCTCAAGGATTATGGAACACCCCTGACCTTGATCTTCTTTACTGGATTTGTGTACATTGGGAAGATGGCGACAGTCGACTTGGAACGCCTACCGACCAGCATCGCCTTTATGCCGACGAAGAGCCGGGACTGGTTGGTTGATCTGGGGGATGTCAATGTGGGCGAAGTATTCATGGCTTTACCATTTGCCATTCTTCTCACCATTTTGTTCTGGTTTGACCACAACGGTAAGTAAATCTGCCGATTTTGTTGTAATACAGACCGATGCTGACAAATTGTAGTGTCGTCTCTGATTGCCCAGGGAAGCGAGTATCCCCTTCGAAAACCTGCCGGCTTCCATTGGGACATCTTCCTCCTAGGGTTGACTACTGGTGTTGCTGGTATACTCGGCCTTCCATTCCCGAATGGTCTCATCCCTCAGGCGCCCTTTCACACCGAATCCCTTTGTGTCACTAAGCCGGTCCACGAAGTCGATGAGAAAGGCGAAGGCACCGGCAAATACTCGTATGAGCGAGTCCATGTGGTGGAGCAACGTGTGTCCAACCTCGCGCAGGGGCTGCTCACCCTGGGAACTATGACCGGGCCGCTCCTTGTTGTCTTGCACCTTATTCCACATGGCGTGCTTGCTGGTCTTTTCTTTATCATGGGCTTCCAAGCTTTGCAGGCAAATGGTATCACAGCGAAGCTTCTCTTCCTCGCTCGCGACAAGGCTCTCACTCCCGCCTCGCATCCACTTCGGGCCGTCAAGCGCCGATCCGCGATCTGGCTCTTCGTTGCTATCGAGTTGATTGGTTTTGGTGCTACATTTGCAATCACACAGACAATCGCTGCCATCGGTTTCCCCGTCTTCATCTTCGTCCTCTTACCAATCCGGGCGATCCTTCTCCCACGCATCTTCCGACCAGAAGAGCTTGCTCTTCTTGATGAGCCGACCGCCTCGTCTTTCATAATGAAGGGTATTGGGGGTACTTGGAACGGCGGCACTGATGAAGGAGTGGGAAGTAGTGACGATACCGCTGTGCCGAGTGTGTCGGCGAGTCAAAGGGTAGCGGGCAATGAAGGCCAAAGAAGCGACGAGAACTTGGCCGATATTGGGCTCGTTGGATCTACGACGAAACGCAGGAATGTCGGGAAGAACCCGGAAGAGGGGTCTTGAGAACTGAGCATTGCGGCGCTCGTGTTGCGATGGTTGTGGATTTCAGGGGGAAAGAAGTTTGACAGCAGACTCACATAGAGGGTCACATCAAAGAATGGAATTATGCCAACTTTGTTCATGTTCTTGATAGTCATTATACGTGCAGCAACAGATGATGTATCTCGACGTGGCGACAGCTGCTCACTCGTCATCATCACTCTCTACGACAAACCCACCCCTGACTCTGGGTCTCCTCACCAGCACGGGGCCGTCCTCGTCCTCCTCTGCCATAGATTTCTCCTTCCCAGTATCATCGTCCTCAGCCATTTCCTCGTCCTCACTCTCCGCACTCTTCCTCCTCTTCCTTCCATTCATCTCCCCATCGCTGCCTTCCAGTGGCGTTGCCTCTGTTTCACTATCCTCAGCTGCGACACTGCTGCTCCTCGCCACCGCCCTATCCTCTTCGTCCTCGTCATCAGTTTCTGCTAGCAGCGCTTCTGACTTCCTCTTCTTTTCCGGCCGCCCTGTGTACATGGGTTCTGATGGATTCAGTGAGTCTGCAGCCATCTTTGCTCTTGCTGCTGTTTCTCTTTCTCTCGCGAAGAACGCCTCATCCTCATCTGAGTCGAATTCATCATCGCCCTCGTTGACATAAAGAGCTGACTTGATCTTCGCAGCCTTTTCGCGTTCCCGCTCCTTGCGCTTCCGCGCTTTCTCGGTCAGGGCAGCTTCGTCTGGCTCCTCAGACTCTGAACGCTTGCGGCGGCGGCGGAGCTTCTTCTTCGGCTTGTCGTCGCTGTCGATGACTTTACGAGCAGTAGGGCCTCCGGCAGGGAAGAGTGCTTCTTCATCAAGCCCATCGTCTTCCTCTTCGTCGTTATCGTCGTCAAAAGCAGCCTTTTTCTTCGGCACCGTCTTGCGACGTAGCAGATTCTCGGCGATGACATGTTCATCGAATGTTGGTGGGCTGAATTCGGCTTGTTGAATGAAGTGTAGCGAGTCCTTGAGGTGGTCTGGCGATACATCGCCTGGGATGACCCAGGTTGACTCTGGGGTCTCGTCGTCTTCTTGATCGAGGCGCTTGCAACCTGCAAGAGCCATGAGGAGCCTAAGATGCGAGTTTTTGAACATTGCTTTGCGACGATCCTCGTCGTCCGGTTGAATAGCTGAGAAGCGGTTAGTAAACTAGAGCAGGCCTGACAAGACATGCGATAAGTGACTTACTAAAATGAGGCGCATGCGGCTTGGGCTGGGAACCAGCATCCTCTGTTGACGCGAAAGGATCTTCTTCTGTTTGTGACGCTTCGTTCGCCGCGATCCATGCCCTCCTCTCGGCCTCAGCAGTCTCAACAATCTTTCGCAACCATGCGATATGGTCGCTCTCGTTTCTATCGAGCATTGCGCCCACCACAATGGCGACCTGTCGGTCACGTTCCTCTCCAGGATTCTTAAACTCCAATTCAGCTCCAGGCCGTGCCTTTGCCTTCATGGAGCTTGTCTGCCTTTCGTACCCGTATTCGAGGAAGAAGGCGGTACCTTGCAGCTTACTGAACAAAAGCTCGATTATGAGTTCGGGCCGCTCTTCCATCTTTTTGAAGCATTTGCGAAGGATTTGCTTGATGAGCTCTTCCCACTCCTTGTACGAGGGTGTAGCCTTGTCCAGTGCCTCCTGACCCTTGATCATGTTATAGAGGAGGTGTATGATGTCTACTCGGAAGAGCATGACACCCATTTCCAGCTTGAACGCTACACGATATAGGAATCGATGGACTCGTTTCAATTGGTTGTCGTTGAGGTCACGATAGAACTTCAAGAATTTGATGAAAGTGTCCACCGTGCCTTGTGTCGAGAAACGATTGGCGAAACGATGGAAGTCGAACTTACGTTCTTTCGATGTTTTCTCCGCATTCTGTGCATCATCGGCTGAGTCGTCGCCTTCCACATCCACTGCGGTCCCATCTTCGCCATCAGCTTCAGCGGCCGCTTTCTTCTTTTGGCGTGTGCGTTTGCGAGATCGCACTTGCATGTCAGTATTCTGTTTGGAGTACGCTTCGAGAATGCGCAAAAAGTGATGAACCAATTCTGTTGCCGCGTCCAGGTAGTCGAAGCCTTGATCCTTGTATGATTTGATGATGCTTGAGATGATGTCGTGGGTGGCCTCTTCGTAGAACAAACGGCTGAGTACGTTCTCAGCGATGTCTTGGTCCTCCTCAGTTCCGAAGTCGGCCATCTCTTGGACGGTCAACAGAATCTGTGTGAAGCACCTCATGACTGCGGACAGCTCATGCCATTCCTTGAGTTCATGGGCTTCATGAAGTGCCTTGTTAAGGGTGATAAACATCTCTTGGTTGAGCACGCCGGCAACGAGGTTGAAGCTTGTGATTTCCTCGGTTCCCTTCTTTTCTTCTTTCCGACTTTTCCTCCGCATACGCTCCGCCTCCAGGAACCATGCCACCACGTAGAAGAACTGGCGGCGATGGTACTGCATAACATGGGGAGCCTCCCGATCAATCGTCTTGCGGACGTGCATGAATAGAGGATTGAAACTTGAGTCCAAGAAGTCCTCGACGAAGCTGCGCAATTGCTCGTTGGCGCGAGCATTGAGCTTTGGTGGAAGACCCATTTCTCTGTCGTACTTGTCCTCCTTCCTTGCCCGTCGTGGCGGTTTGTACTTCTTGCTGTTGTCGAGCTTTTGGTTCCGTGTTTGTGCGTCTGCAAGAGCATCTTGGCCAGATAGCGACGACATTTTGCCGTCTTCGCGTTTTACCCAGACCATCGTACCAAAGCGGCTATGCCTGGTAGGACCTTTGCGGTTATATGCCTTAAGCATTGCGGATTCCTTCTTCATCAAGTCTGACAATTCATTCGACTTTGCCGAATTGAGTTGTTTCTCGTTCATGTAGAGCTTCTCGACGTCCACTCGCTTGATGAGGTGGTAGATGATCTCCATTACGGTCGTATCCTCCGTCCTGAACTCTTCGCTTATATTTGACGCCAGCGTCAACAGGACCATCAGAATATCTTGGTAGGAGAAGGCGTCGATAGTGGCAGATCGAGAGACATATGTCTCGTCACCGTCGTATTTGACATTCGGAGGAGGGGCAATCATGGCGACATTGCGAAGGAAGAATAGGACCAGCTTGATGATGCCTTGGTCCCTCGGTGTCCTGTCACCAATAGAAACTGCCATTGAGGGCAAGGCTACTCTGACAGCCGCATGGAGGACCCTCGCTCCATCAAAGTTGATGATTGCGCTTTTGTAGGCTACTTGCGCCAGCTCTAGGACAGGCATGTGACGATGGTGGTTGACTGTCATGCGCTCCTTGTCTCTGTCCATTGGCCAGGTCAATGGGACCATCACCTCTAGACAGGCGAGTGCCAATCTCGACTTGTATTTGTTCCCGGCTTCGCTCTCGGGCCAAAGAGAGATAATGGGTAATATGTCGCCTTCGATTAGGTTCGCTTCGGAGATGCATCGTGCGACATCCATTCGGTTCGTCTTTTCATCGTAGAATCTGATCCAGCGCTTCAAGTCACGTAGGACTTCAAGCGCATCGTCTCCGAGCTGGTACTTTCCATCGTCGTCTGTACCAACACCTCCAAGCTTCCCTGATGTCAGCCACCAATGTCGAAGACAAGGCAGATTAGCAAACTCACCGCTGATACCAGGCTGTTGACGTGTGCCCGAACTTCGGGATGGACAATGTCCATGGTGCCGTCAAGCGTTTCCATGACGCCAAATGTTCTTGAATGGACTCTGAAGAAAACTAGAGTCTTTCAGATTGCCCGTTGACGGCGTCGCTGAGTGTGCATGGCCCGCAATGATCTTCGACTCAGTGGACGCGTCTTGACGCGTTTGCGCTAGAGGCGTGTAAATTGGTGGCTACGATAAGAGATAAGCTTCGGATGGGAGCGCTACCCCAGCCCGAGGCGTCAGAAGCAATCCCCCCACGTAAGCCGAGGTTACCCGCCGAGCGACAACATTGATCGCCTAGGCCGGACTTTATCTCTGCTTCTTCGTCTTCTTCTTTCTGCAGAGAAATCATCACGAATTCCCCAACTCAACATGGCGTCAACACTTTATGGTACGCGGGCATTGAGCGCCGCTCGGCAGGCACGGAGCTTCAGCAGCTCGGCCAGATGTCATGCTGCGGAAGTCAAAAGACTAGGCGTCATCGGCGCCGGACAAATGGTATCCATGCCAATCTACATGTTCATGTCTGCTGCAATCGCTAACTGTCTGTGATAGGGCCTCGGCATTGCTCTTGTCGCTGCCCAGAGGGCTCAGGTTCCCGTTACGCTCGTAGACTCGTCGGAGAAGGCGTTGAACAAGGGCTTGGCATTTGCAGGTATGGCATTCGAGTGTTGACAGGTCAATCGCGAGACTAACGAGAGCGGCACAGACAAACTTCTGGCAAAAGACGTCTCCAAGTCAAGGATTACACAAGAACAGTCCGACAAGGCAAGGTCTTTACTGACGCCGACCACCAAGATCTCGGATCTCTCTGATGTGGACTTCGTCATCGAGGCCGTTCCCGAAATCCCAGATCTCAAGTTCAGCATCTTCAAACAGCTCGCCGAGCACTGTCCTAAACATGCTATCCTCGCGACCAACACAAGCTCGATCTCCATTACCCGCATTGCGGCCGCGACGACAACAGATCCGACGGACCTCTCTGCCTCCTCTCGCGTGGTGTCTACGCACTTCATGAACCCTGTGCCAGTGCAGAAGGGCGTCGAGATTATCAGCGGCCTGCAAACGAGCAAGGACACCCTAGACACAGCCATCGACTTTTGCACCAAGATGGGTAAGATCGCATCTGTTTCAGCCGACTCGCCGGGATTCCTCGCCAATCGTATCCTGATGCCTTACATCAACGAAGCTGTCATCTGTCTCGAGACTGGAGTGGGCGACCGCGACTCAATTGATGCCATCATGAAGAATGGAACTAATGTGCCCATGGGTCCTCTGCAGCTGGCAGATTTCATCGGCCTGGACACCTGTCTGTCCATCATGAAGGTGCTGCACGGCGAGACCGGAGACTCCAAATATAGGCCCAGCGTCCTGCTTGCAAAGATGGTCGACGCCGGCTGGATGGGCAAGAAGAGCGGCAAAGGCTTCTACGATTACTGAGATGTCGCTTAGCAATGACTTAGAAATCACTATGAATAGCTTCAAACACCCTACGCATCATCAGAAACCGTGACTGTGTGCGACTCGCGCGAAAACACCAAAGGAGGCGGCCTGGCCCGGGCGCAGACCCATTCGGCCCCCAGCGCTGAAAGCTAAGTTAAGCATTGGACTAACGTTCTTCTTTTGGGCACAATTGGAACTCAGTGCCGAGGCTGTCTGTTAGTGTGTGGGGTGATTGTAAACGCATAAACGCGCCCGCGGATCTGAAACTACCTAGAGGTATGCGGAGCGTTCTTTTTCGATCCAACTCGCACGTTTTGGGCAATGTCAGCGAACTGATTTCTGCTAACCTCGAGGAAAAGATCGCTTGCTCGTCGATCAGCACCCAAGGCTCAGGCAGAGCCCCTTTTGGCATGGTAGAAACTAATTGAAGGTATGATACGTGGCGCTTTCTTTTGGCGACGTAATGTATCGCAGTGGATGCCGCAGCATCACAGAGGTTATTGCGATGTCAACGAAACGGGATCTTCCCAGTCAGACTGTGACGGATGCGGTCCTGCTCATTTTTGACAGGCTCGTATTCAGCTTCAGCCTAGGAACGAAACTAGTCGTAATCATTGGAATGAGACGATACTTCACTGTTTAGGCAGTTGCCAATCTTAAGATATAGTGGCGGCTTAGGAGATCTGTCGAACACGATGATGTCGCATCAAGTTGAAACACGGCAGTCTACGCTTGCTTGCGGCAATGGCTATGCAAGCTTGGCAGTAATGTGCTGTCAGACACCATTATCCCAGGTGGCTATCACTTCACCGAATAATCACACCTGAAGACGGCCCCAAGCTCGCAAGGCACGTAAAGCCGCTGGTGCTGCCACACTCATGTCACAATCGATATTTTCGATGCCAGTCCTGGCTGCCAAGCCGCCCGTGCCTCGTCAAGCCATGACAATATGTATCCCTTGAAGGTGACTTGTGATCGATGCGTCACCCAGCAGTAGCAGTTATGCCTGACCGAGAAGGGTCTGGACCACCGAGCAGACTATGCCACGCAGCCTCGTAGATATCATGACAATGACTCGTCTTCAAGACATCTTCAAGGGATGGAACTGAGCACTTGCAATGATAAAGCGACACCAAAGTCCCGTGACGAGTTACATTGCAACGGCCGTCTCGGGAGGTTCACCCGGCGACACACCCCGAAGCTCTTGTAATGAGCTAGGTGAGCTACTTGTTTCACATTCAGTGATTCCTGTCTGACGACGAGCGCAGTTCTTCGGCATTTGGGCTCTGTAAGAAGTCGGCAGAAAGCACGCAGTCTTCACCTCAGGGCAAATCATCGCCAGGGAAAATCAGGAGAACCCTTGAGGCGTGACTTGACCAACTTCCAGTTCTGTAATGGTCGCGAAGTCTCAGTTGGCTTGACACCCAGAGCTGGAACGAGAAGAAATATCCAGCACAGTCCACTTGTGGAATGGCCAAAGAACGATGTTGATGAGCGACTTCGCCAGATAGAGTGAATGGTTGATGGCGACATTCGTTCTTGTGCCACACGAAGCTTGTCGTGGGTATGTGTGCATGTTCAAGGAAGGAGACATAATGAAATGGACAGCGCAAAGTCCAACTTGCCTCGCGCGGGGATCATGGATCAAGCCTCGATCATGGCGTCGTCCACTCCGACGGAGATTGACATGACCAGGATACCAAGCGTTCGAGAAACTCGGTGACTGGTGCTCGGAGGAGGACGGGACGCAAATATCGACAATGGCATCGACCATCAACGGAAGGCTGCGCGCCAGTTCCGAAAGTGTGGAACCTGAAGGTGGTCGGGCTTTCGAGGACCAACTTGAGGCGGCGACGGGTGTCAATGAGGTGGTGATGCTCGCATGCGAGTCATTGGGCGGACCTGCAGCAGTACAGTAACAACGGGCGCTCATACTGCAACCTGGCTCCGCGGATAGTGGTTAGAAAGGGGCACCTAGCCTGGGTCAATAGACGTGCCCAAAGAACCAGAAAGTGAGGAAGATGGGCAGGACTTGACAGACGAAAATATCCTCCCTGCCCTTTCCCATATTCTCCAAGGCTGGCTGCTCCTGTGGCTGAAGCTTGTGGCACCTGCCTGCCTGGGACCAGAAACGTGATTGTGGCCACATTGGATGCGGCTTGATGCCTATCGCTCTTGCCCTGCAACATTCTTGCTGAATAAGGCAAGGCAGGGCGAGCCCGCGAGATTTCCCACCTCATGCCAGGGAAAGCATTAACACTGTTTTGTGCAAAGTCGAAAGTATCAGCCACTGTCATCGGTGCCGGGGTGTCCAGCATTGTACCCCCCTGTCAAAGTACCAAGTCTGCGGCTCAGCTTATCAGAGGTCTGGACATACAGCTTCGCTTCGAGTCACCAGCTGAAGCTTCGGCTGCAATTCGATGACTTTGCGAGTGCGAATAGGGTTGCGACATCAGCGGTGAACCAGATTGTACTTGACTCCGCACCAGCCTTGCGCTCTCAGCTTCGACCTGACCTGCTGCCTATCCAAAAACGTGCATGCATATGTACCTCTCACACCTTGTGAGCAGAAGTGAGATCTTCGGCTTCCCCCCGGCGCGTACTTCCCGCAGACTTGGCCTACACCATGGCCGTCGTCAGCAGGAGTAACGCTCTAAGGCCTTGTTGTCTTACGGCCTGCGCCTAATGAGCACGTATCCGTGTGTCGAGGACTCTTTGTTCGTCCACATGACAGTGGCTTGCTCACGACCATACAATTTTGCTCACGACACGCCACTCTGCCTCGCGTAGGGGATACAGAAGTCCGTCTCTCGTTTTCCAACTCGCACAAGAACGCCGTCCGTTTGGTATTGCTGCAGCCACACAAAAGACACACTGCCCCGACCATGTGTGGCGTGGCGCTCGCCTCAACTTGTCGAGTCGAGTCGTGTCATGGGGCCGGATCTAAGACATCTCGCCAGATTGGTGCTGTATCGGCCTTGGAACGAACCCCCGGACGACGATCCGTTTCGAAGCCTGGGTCAACGAGACATACGCAAGAGCCACCGGCTGGGGGCTACCGCTCGTACTGCGTATCTGTGGTATGCAGTCTGGCAATGCTGGGTGACCTGACCATTCGCCATCGCAGTACTGCCACCCGTAGGCTAAACCCACAGACTCAGCGGCCTGCTTTGTGTTTCTGGCACTCAAGTGATCTTGTTGCCATCTGATTCGATGACAAGCCGGGCAGATGTGTTCCGATGCGATATGAAAGAGGCACTCGTCTGGAGAGATGGCTTCAAGGTAGACTCTCTTCGCGTGACCACTTCGTGTGTCTTCACACTTTCTTGGTAGGCTACTTATCAACACGCACCGAGCAAGTCTCCTCGCATTCGTGGCAAGTCGGTGGTGAACCCGACTTTGACGTGGGCGGCTGGCAAGAAAAGTTAGCCGCTCCAGGTCGGCCTCTGTTATGCGCCGCAATTCGGAAGCAACTAATTATACCAGATCTGCGGTCTGTTGCTAGATATTGAGACCACGCCACGCAACAAGCGCCAGCATCCATCTGCTCTACATCGAACGTGTCTTCCCGGGCGCCAGATGTTTCGAGGATCACCATCCCAACCCCCCTTCTTGGGTCATGGAGCAGGGATTCGAGCTTTTGACGCGCGAACTGGGTTACACCACTGACGAGGGACTTGATTGACCCCACCAAAGATATCCCGTTCCACTCACATCAGCCTACGGATCTTTCGGCGCTGCTTTCCTAGACCCAAGTCACAAGCATGCTCTGCTCTGCTCAGAACGCACGCTGCGATGCACCCCTGGCTGCCCGCAAATCTTCCGACATCCCCTCAATGTCAGTGGCAGAGGAAACATGACGCCGCCCTCTCTACCCACCAAGAAAGAAAATGCAATACCGCGAATCGTGGAGAACCGATGCGTTCTGACAAGGCAAATTACGGGATGTGCTGGCCATTGTAAATGTTGGTCATCTTGGGGAACAAAGACCTGCAGCGCCCCGTTGCTTCTTGCTGCCCCTCCTGGACCTGGTGCACCTATACCATTGTTCACGTTTCTAACCCCTGGCAGGACTAGGCGCGGTGCCCCGGGATCACAAGAAAACTATAAATTAGACCAAGCAACGTCAACTAGTATCTTCAGTGAAGGCATCGATTTATCGATTTGATGCCTCCAAGTTGCTCTCTCTGAGCTTGCCGCAGCGATGACGATTGACTACGATGCTGCCACTCGGATCGACAACACTTCTCGCTAATAGTACCAAAGGCCAAGCCCCATATCCCTGTCATGTTGATCAGGGGTGTGGCATCAAGAACCGTTGGCTGTTGAAACAAGTGCCCACACCTCAACTCTGGCCCCTCATATGCCTGCACGCCCCATCAAGCGGCCCTTGATTCCTATGAGACACGCCCACCCACAGTCTCAGGTACAATCTGGCATGGCCGCGGCACGTCTCAATCGCAAGCATGTTCGTAACCGTGGGGTCGACATTGAGCTAATGTAATGAAGGACCGTTCCATACTATCAAGGCATGCCCGCCGAGATGCAAGCTGGCTCGGGGCCAGGTCGCCAGGCCGCTGTTTTGCGACGCTGACTTCATGCCGTTAGGAGGCCTGTATGCCTCCTCATTCATGCAAGTTAGGGTTCCGCTCGCTACCTTACTCACGGAGGCTAGCAAGTTGCTGTGGCTCTGCATTGAGATGCGTACAGTACGTCTTCTTGCCCGCTTTGTATGATGCAGCAGCTTGCCGGCCCATTCTTGTGAAGTAAGACGATCAGCACCGAAAGGAAGCGGACGGCTGTATCCCGTGCAAACGTCGACCCTTTCGATACCTCAACCACGTTCTACTGACTTCAGAAATTCGGTCGAGCCCGTGCATAAATGCGCTATTCTCTTCCAGCCGTTGATATTCGGTAAAGAGCACAAGCTTTGCATCGTCAACCTCTCCTGGTCAACACTTTGCTGGTTTTGGCCCCAACTGAAGCTCCTTGAAAGCAACTTTGTGCAGATTCCGGACATTCTTGACTTTCGACATCACCAAGTGCACGTTTCGGCCAAGTCAGCTTATAAGCAGCAGTCAGTGCGGCTTTTCTACGTTTCCGTGCACTGCCAGCGTGGGTCGTTCGGCTGCTCTGCAGGCCTTCAATCAGTCACTTCGTTCGACACCCCCCACAACCTTGTCCTTCATCACTGTCCCTTGCCGTGTGCAGGACAGCCTTCAGCCGGGAGTTGCCAGTCATTTTCTCCGACACCCCCCTCTCTCTGACTGACTTCCCGTCGTGCTGCTGCTGCAGGACTCCGTGTTCCTTTCAGGGAGATCGCTGGCCTGGAACGACCCTGTCGGCTCTGACCTTGGGTGGTGTCCGAATTCCAGATATATCTAGGCGATCATTGACCCACACTCTTGGTCTTTACCGCCGCGACTTCTGGAGACTGTTTGCATATATTCTTCCTGTGCCTCGCAGCCGTGTGAGCCACTGGATACTGGCAACCGTTCTTGCAAGATCGACACGCGAAGTCAGAAACGTTGCGTCGATTCAGTGTGGTCTGACTACAACGCCTTGCTCATTTATCCTGTCTATTGTCGAGATCTACCATCGAACGTTGGAAGCGACAAAGCCAGCAAACCATCACAGTCACATGCGGTACTCACATCGGTCATTTTGAGGTCTTTCCCAATATCCCGACGGCTTCTCTGACTCAAGCTTGCAATCTGGCTGCCTCCCTCGTCCTCTTGAAATCGGCTTCTCCGGTTCCTGCGTTTCCTCGCTCGGCGTTGACACTGCCATGGTTGAATGATCATCGATAATCAGCTCCGAGTCACACGTGGACGTATTTGGACGACACGCACTTCTCGCTTCAGACCCGACACCCAGAGTGAACGGACACTCCAAAACCTCTCGGCAGACGAAACGCCTTACGCCTCCACCAACAACACCAATGCTTGCTACGCGTCCTTGCGATTCTGAGAGCAGCCGCTGGCCTTTCAGCAAGTTTGATTCGTCACCTCGAAAACATCTTGGCTCACGCATGTCGAGCACGTACGACTCTTCGTTGTCGACACACCAGGACTGGCAAGGGCAGTACTCTTATCTGCATCCGGAAGAGAGTGCAGTCTTTGGCCAGTCCTTCGACCAGCAAGATGATCCTACTACTGCTTCTGCACGTAGCCCCAGGACTGTAGAGGCAGTACCAGGCAGCATTGATGCGGCCTTGAAAAGAGGGCCTGTTTCGCCCATTGACGCAAAAGGGGAGAGAGAAGACACTCTCTTGGTCAAAGGCAAGGCTTCACAGGAAGAGGTTGTGCAGGGCCTTCCTGAAGATAGCATGTATACTGTCAAGCGGTCTGAACAAGGACACGACGAGTCGATCATTTCGGTTGACACACCTGCGCTGTCTATGGGATCGACTCACCTGAGCTCTGTCTCCTCAACTGGACCCGTTTCAGAACCTCATTCAGTCCAAATGATTGTCAATGGGAAGGCAGATGATATCAAGGAAGAAGACGACGACATGGTGGAAGACGACGAGATGATCGATGTTGAGGGTGAACAGTCCAGTCGACCCATGACTGCTGCCGAGCGGACCGCGGCTCGCCGGAAGATGAAGCGATTCAGGTAAGTTATTGCCGTGTCGGTTCTTAGGACGCTGAACTGACTCAAATTCTAGACTCACCCACCAGCAGACTCGCTTCCTTATGAGCGAGTTCGCAAAACAGCCCCATCCAGATGCAGCTCACAGGGAGCGTTTGTCGAAGGAAATCCCGGGTCTCAGCCCACGGCAGGTCCAAGTGTGGTTTCAAAACAGGTTCGTTGATTATGAGACTTTGAGACAGGAAAGCCACGCTAAATTGGGTTGCAGACGCGCCAAGATTAAACGTCTCACAGCAGATGATCGAAACCAGATGATAAAGATGCGGGCAGTCCCCGATGACTTTGACAACGTTCAAGCACTTCACTCCCCTTACGGAGCGGTCCATGGCCTTGGGCCTCCCATGGGTCCTCCTGTCGAGTTCGGACACCCCACGTATGGCGGAGAGAACATGATGCGACCTTTGATGGTCGATGTACGCCGGCACGATGGCGATGACCACCTATCACCGACCGGCCTAACGCCTGGATTTGGGGGAATAGGCATGGGTCACGGAAATGGCATGAGCAATTCCGAGCTGATGTCGCCCATGACTCCCACATCGGGCGATCGCTACTCGTTCGGTGGCCAAATGCATGCTCCTTTGAGCGCTGGTGCCAGGCTATCTGGTCCTCTTACTGGCAGACAGAGTAGTATTGACACTACTCTGCACATGTCACGACAGAACATGCGGCCACTCCAGCCTTTGCACCTCCGGGATCCATTGACCAGGTCGCGCTCGGATTCTATTCATTCCCCTCTCCGTACTAGCATGTCTTGGAAGGGCGACACAATGAGCTACTCAACTTATCCAACTCCGAATTCGGCTTCCGATATAACTGGCCGTCAACATTCAGTTTACGACCACGGCCACCTCGGCGCCTCCTCACATAACGGAACGGGCACTCTCGACAATACGGGAGCTTATGGGAATCCATCAGCAGGGTTCGAGCATCATACGCCAACAGGAATGTCGAATAACCAAAACCTTGATTACGCAATGCAACACCAAGCTCCGCCAGGGCGATCTTCTCGATTGAGAGCCGCGTCGGCAACACTTCCACTGAATCTTGACATCAAGGATCAACACCGCTCCCCAGAGCTCGGTCCCCAGTCAGCATCTGTTGGACAGAGACCACGAGCTCCAACAACTACATCGCAGCTCAACAATCCTTCTATTTATACAACAAGCTATCCCCCAGCCCCGCTGACCGCGCCTTTGGACTTTTCACTCTCGAAGTCCTCTGCAGCCCGTCACGAGTCAGCGACTTATTCTGCTCCTCAAATGAGTGCCCCAATCCACCCTCCCAGCGACTTCTCCTCGGCATTTCAGGCGGGGATGTCTGCACCAAGCTCTCGCACCCCTATGAGGGAGGCCTTTGGAGCGGGAGGACCATTGAGTTTTGGGCACAGCCAAGATCATCCAACGAATTTTGACAGCGAGACACGAGGCCTTGATCGAAAGCGGAGCTTCACAATGCCTTCTGGTGCTGGCAACACTGCCGACTCTGCGGACTCTCAATCTTGAGACACTCACTCGGCGACGAATGCATTTGATGCAAGATCGAGCTTGGGCTTGAGGCTGCCTACAGCAGGACTAGATCCTTGTTGGGGTTCTGAGTGTTATTGTACTACTAAAACCTTCTTGTTTGTTTTCCTATGGAACGTGTATAGCGGTAAGGCGACTGGGCTCGCAGGCAATTTGGGCGTTCTTCATATTTCGAGATCTACTTCACGTACATATTTCTGGCTGCCGATATGGGCGAACTCTCTTGATGAGAGCTGGTGAGCATTACGTACATAATAACCTTGAATGGAGAAACATCATCCTAATTCATCGCGCTAGCCTCTCGTCGAGTGGTGGCGGTTTGTTGTTCCTTAACCTAGCATGCTTCGGTTGTTGAGTATCGACAAGTAACGCGAGATGCTTGATGCAGTCCTTCAGACTCCGGGCCTCGGACCCGGCAAGACCGGCAGATACCTTGGTACCGAGCTGCTTGTCAGCTGAGCTAGTTCAGATACCTTTACGGGGTATTCCACCAGCCCCCAAACGATGGGTACGTTCGCGGAGGTTCCGCATGGATCGTGGTGGCTTCTAAAGAGGGCGTTCTCGAGACTCGATTAGCGAATAAGGAAGAAGCTATGGCTCGAGCGGCTACAAAGGGGCCATGCCGCCGGGGTAATTCATCGAAAGTACTTGCACGTTCTAACCACGCGCCACGATCGAGCTTAACGATGGCGACTCCATGCCGGTACTGGGACTCGGGACTGGGCAGTGAGACCAGCCAGATCTCACTATCCATATCCACCTCAAACAGGGTTTTTGGGAAGTCTGAGCGACGAAGCGCCCCAGAATGCTACGCCGTATAGTCGCCCGCAGGCACTCGTTCATATCGGATAGACGCCACCACCATCCTGTGGGAACCTTTGGCAGCTTGCGAGTGCCGCCGACCGGGACAAGTTTGTCCAGCTTTCTTCTGCATCATGGTGGATGGCCCAAATAGGGAATTTCGGAGGATACCTTGGTGGACGGACCTGATCTGCGGCCAGGGGTGGTTGGGGGAGGTCGAAGGGAAGGGTGTGCGATGGGGGACTTGTCCGTCTTACACCAACCCCCCACCACAGGATGGTAGGCAATGCACCGAGCGATACCGGTCAATCCCCTCTTCTTCAACAAGTGAAGCTGCAATGCTACGTCGATGACAGACAGGCTCAAGTCTATGGTTCTGATGCGCATGCAAGAGGCAAGCTGTGGGTGCGTTCGGTCTAGCGCTGCTTGCAGAGTTCGGCTGAATGCGCCAATGGCGGTGAAGGGACAGCTATGCGACGGAAAGCCAACGGGGAGGATATGCGCCCGATGCCGTATCCTGCTATATCGTCAAAGGATATTGAGACAATTGAGAGGCGAACTAGTGCATTTGAATGAGCTCGACGTAGGGGTCCATGTCATGCATGCACTGATCAACGGTTCTGGAGCGATGGAAAATCTTGGATTCATGCTTAGAGGAGGGTGTGTGTGTCATGTTTCAGCCTTTTTCTTCTTCCCTGACGGACTTGGGCTATATTCAGAGAAGCAACGGTATAAGATGACCGTGATATAGCCTTGTTCGTGACCCTGGCACGCCGCCCATCGGGTAGTCCGCTTTCGATCGCGGGAATCGGCTCCGAAACCCCGTGTGAGCTTTGAGCCGAACTGCAAATGCCATGATGTTGGAAACGGAGGAAGGAGAGAAAGGAGGAAGATTCAGCGAGGGATGGCGGCCGTCATTCGGCCAGAAGACATGTACAGAGACCAGGACTCAACTCAGGAGAGCCGACCGTCAGTCTCTTGTCTTTGGAGGCCACTAGTGAAGCGATGTCTGGGGATATGAAAATGTCAAAATCAACGTGATGTCTCGCCAGCAACTTCAATCGTCACTGCTACATCGCAGACCAGATTTTTTGAATCGAGGTGCAGTCACAGGGCCAAGGCAAAGACGAATCCGAAATGCATCGATAGAGTGAGCAGGAAGACATGTAGCTCTCCAGGCAACGTCCTTGACAGCAGCACTGCTGCACTCTTCTCGTGTGATGCCGAATCTGCCACTGAAGCCGTCCATTTGCACTTGCCGACGGGCCATGACGTCTGTTCCTTGTGTCACGACCAGCTGAAGCAAGACTGAGGACGAGAGTGGATGGTTTCGAGATACCACATAACTTCGGTCGCCCGCATCACTGGATGTCTTGCAGCTCAGCGAGTTGTAGGACAGAAGCCATCTTTAGTTTCACAATACCGAGGCGCAAGTATATGCAAGTCCTATGAGGCCAAATTGTGTGGTTGATGCTGAACAGTCCAGGTCAGCTACACGTGTGGCGTCGTGTGGGAAACGAGCATGGTGATGAATTTGTGCTTTCAGAAGATGTTGCCACTTTCTCAACAGTCAACCAAGTGGTTAGAGATTCCAGCATGGGAATCTTAAACGCAGCCTTGGAGATCGGATTACCAGATGTAGGGGTTCTCATCACGTGGACGACCAGGTAGTGTACCTATGAAGGGGTTCAACGAAAAGTCGAGCTTACCTTGCACTTTTGCCGGCGAAAACGCAGCAGGCAGCGGTCTGGGGGTCCTTCTAACAATTTTAAAGAAGCATAGTGGGCTTTGTGAAGCGAAGCATGTCTGCTACGGACTTGCAACACGATGGCATGTCACTTGCATCAGGTCATCACCGCATCATGGCAGCCACGCAATTAAGGGGCCCTCGTGGTAATGGTTTTTGGCAAGGTTAAAAAAGGTTGTTCTTGACCACGGATCCGATGAGCCAGAAGCGATAGAGTTGACCAAGGTCAAGCAAGCTGGCGATATATTAGGTATCGAGTGGTCGTGATATGTAGAAAAGAAGAGAAGAGACGCGAAGCGCGACGGTAGAATTTGACGTGGAACAATGGCGGGACAGAGCGTCACGTGATTTTGACAGCGGAGACCGTCGACAAGAGTGGAGCTCGGAAGGGAGGCCAATCACAATGGAGCAACCCGCCCTTCAGCCAGCGGAACAATGACGGACGGGGCCCTTTTCTTTGAACCCGGGCGGGATGGCCTTGTCTTTCAGGCTGCGACCAGTCCCTCTATTCTCTCACCCGGGCGCTCACTGCACCACCTCTCACCAGTATCGTCATTCAATCACCCTTGCGCAACCACCGATCGCTGGGCCATCGACTCTGCATCACACGAACCTCTACGTAACGCAAACGACACTCAACGATACACGATTTTGCATGATTGTTCGCTGATCAGTGACGCCCGCCGTGACCTCGGTCGGGGCGATCCGGCGCGACACGCCGCTCGTCTCGCTCTCCCTCCTCTTCCAGCCGCGAACGAGCCTCGACACGCCAGTTCTCGACCCTGCATCTCCAACATGTCCTTCCAGCCTCATACGCCTCAAAGCCCCTCGCAAAACTCGCCAGGGACTTCCTCCGAAACCATCGCCAGCGTGGCGACCTCCATGTCCACCATGGCCACAACA
The DNA here is from genome assembly GCA_021347865.1 of Sarocladiaceae sp. CBMAI 1973. Classification (NCBI taxonomy): domain Eukaryota; kingdom Fungi; phylum Ascomycota; class Sordariomycetes; order Hypocreales; family Sarocladiaceae; species Sarocladiaceae sp. CBMAI 1973. The sequence continues at coordinate 103,875 of WNLN01000042.1, read as the reverse complement.
CCCAACCTCCCGACGCCCGCTCACAGCGTCAACGGAATCTCGCAAAACGATGTGACTATGACAGACGACTCACCTCAGAAGCGAAAGCGCTCGATAGATGACACTGGAGATCGCGACCAGAAGAAGATGTACCTTGAGGACGGATACAAGCTTGGTATTGATGATCTGCATCGCGATGTCGGTCAGAAATATCTGCTTTGTCAATCCCGTAAGGCCCCCCACGCTGCCCTCTTCCTGCACCTCATCTCTGGACCCTCCAGTGGATGAGATTGGAACTCGACAGACGCAGGGTTTGTAGTATTGAGATCATCTGTGTTGACACATCTGGACCTCTAGCACACGTTCTATCACGCCCGAAGACTTCGACCGACCTGTTCAAGGCGTACGGTCTGACCGACCTCGCAGCTGAAGTTGCTCGAGAAAAGCCAAACGGCGAGAAGAACGCGCTGCGCAAAACTTACAAAGGTCATATCAAGCGTTTAGGAGTCGCAGGGCACTTCGATGTGCAAAAGCAGCCTGCCGACTTCTTTTCTATGGTCCAGGTTCCCGATCACGAGTGGGGTGTCCTCCAAGTCCGAGGACGTGAAGTCAGTGATGGTCTGTCAGAACAAACGCTGGCAAGTCTCAGCAAAGCTGTCACGATGGTTCAGGGCCCGATACCGAAAGCGAAGTGGGACAGCTCAGTACTTGGCGAACTGGCTCCCACAAACGGTGATGTGTCAAGACAGGTCGCATCAGGCAAACTTACAACGCCCAACACGCCTTTGGCAACCACACCCGCATTTGGTCGACCGAGTACGAAGGTCCCGCCAGGACAAGATCCGACGAGACCCAAACGGAACATCAAGAAGCGTGGATACGGAGATTCGAGCTTCGAGGGCTACAACGAGACTTTCCAAGATGACGATGGTGGTTATGATACCGGTGAAGGCGAGGGTGGTCAGAAACGCCGCAAGAAGGCAAGTCCCCCTTCTGCGTTATGACAGAGCCCCCTTCTATTCCATACCACACGAGCTACCTGACACATTGGAACCGATCTCTAACATTGATCCCTGGATACAGAACCCGGATTCCACCTCTCCCTACCCAGGGGCAGTACGACAGCAGAGCTACGGCCCAGGCATGGTCGGCGCATAGAAGGTCGAAACCGGGCCCCGGGTCTGCACAAGGCGTGTTCTTCGACAACGAAAACCTCACTACGGGTGACAAAGTCACAGAAACCCTCTTAATCGGTTGATGCCCCTATCATAATCACGTACCAGCACCACTCAGACGGCGGGTTTGACCTTTGTACTTTCCGAGCCCTCGGCCGCATCGGCCTTGCTCGTTTCTTTCTCTTTTTGCTTCTTTCTCTTTGCACTACAGCATGGCGTTCAGGTGGACTAAATTGGTTGATCCCACGGGTTGATGGGACCGGGCAAACGGGGGAGGCAGGCTCAACGCGAATACCAAAAACTTTGTTTGTTATCTTGCATTAGGGGTGGTAAAAGACAGGAATATCAATACCAATGATTCAATCATGTTGAAGTCTACACGTGGCTGCGAGGTGACATATTGCCACCTTCGGTGCGCTACCACAGCCTCATATACTGATGTTCTCTACGCGTGCGAACAGCAGGCCTCATCTGCCATGCAAGCTTGAACACTTTTACGAGGGTAGTATTTCAAGACTGCAAGGTCAATCGGCCGAGTCGCCATCTAGAGCTCTCACTTGTAGACGAGGGTTCCCTTCCGTCCTCAGTACCACCCGGTGGTGATTGGAGCACATTGGACTTGTCTTTGAAGTTCTTCTGTCGTTCGTCAACACGTGCTCTGTTCTCTTTGTGTTTTGTGTTGGCTGCTGTGAGGATGATATCAGACCGCGAGGCTCTTCGTTCTTCATCGGGATTTCTTGCGAGCAGGGACTGCTTGTGCTGGCGCAAAGTCAACTATACCACAACAGGCCAATGCCAAGTTTTGTACTCCCTCTTTCCGCAAGGAGGTCGATGGCACTTAATACCACAATTATTTGATCGTATGATAGCTGGCCATGTCAATTCATTAGTTGCAGTAGTCTCTGCAAAGGCGGAGCATAGATTGCTAGCGACCGTTATTGTTGCAGCCCGGAAAGGAAACTGCTGAGTTTGAACAGAGTGATTGACTTGACCTGATTTGTCGAATCGGCATTCAATAGCATCTGCGTTGACCATATTGAAAGCTCCGTCGCGAGAACTTCCCGTTCGAAGAGGTCAAGTCTGACGGCTATGCTGATTCCTTCATCACGAAGAGGCAGCCGAGAACTCAAATTCCATTAAGCCTTTAGACTCATACGACAGAGCCAACACAGCGTTGCAATACTAACCAAACATCATGGACAACCAACAGCAGTATGCGCCCATTTGGGAAAGTCGTCCCCTGTCGACTGGCTCGTGACTGGGGCCTCATCTCGGCTAAGCAAACCAACTGTCATGCCGCAGCGCATCCGAGCCCCTAGAAAGACCCTATATCCGGTGGAACTAAACCTCTACACGGACTTTGTCCTCTTTTCAGCCGTGCAAATATGCCTAACTTGAACATCGTGCCGCAAGAGGCCATACCAGGACGTAAGTTGTGTACTGGCAAAGGTCCTACGCCATCTATATAGTCTCACACGATCCGTGACCGGGGGAATAGCTTCGTTGCGGTGCGCTGCGTTATCAGGTTGAAGTAGACTTAGGTCTTAGTCTGCTTCCTACAATGCGGTCTATACAAAGTCTCCTTTTCAGCACTGTGCTTGCATTTTCTCTGTGTCGTACCAGTAACGCCAGAGACCTACCAGGGAACTTACAAATCGACCTTCTATTCCCGCAGGACGAAACATACGCACCAACGCAATGGTTTCCCCTCATCTTCGGCATTCAAGGTGCTCAGGGCCTCTGGCCTCTCCCCTTCAAGCTCCAAGTCTCCATCCTGAACAATGACGAGCCCCCGGAATCTCGACACAGCTGGCACTCTCAAACTTTCAACTTTGACAGCGGTGACATTGCGGATGCCGTTGAGCGCACGCCTGGGGATCTTTTATTGCATGTTCCGATAACAAACATGACGAACAACACGGACAGCGCGTATGCGATTCAATGGGACATCTTGTTTTACGATCGCTGCTACGACGGCAAAGAGAACGAGACGAAGGAGACTATGATCCAGAGTCCGCCGGAGGATCAAAGAGACATGATCGACAACTGGCTCTACAGTAATGATCAGCATTGGATCACTCACCGAACTCAATTCGCTACGATACCTGGAGGTATTATTCCTGACATTGAGGCTGCCTTGGAATCCTGTCAAGACCTCGATGACATTACTTCTGAAGCCATGCGGTTTTCGAAGGTGTCTCAGACGGCGTTATCGCCATGCCCCGTCTTTGACCATAATATCAAAGGGAAGAATTGCAACTACAAGCCGAAAGCTAAGGAGCTTGCCGCGAAAGTGTCGTCGCTGCTGCTCGGCAAGATGAATTGCAAGGAGGGTGATTGGCGGACCATCAAGAACGAGTGTACCAGCGATGCCGAGAAAGCATCAATTTCAGAGGAGGAGAAGGCACAGGACAAGGACGAGAATTATGCGGGATCTGTCGTACATACACGACATTCGGGCTGGACGCTTGGCATGATCTTGATGTTTGTAATTGTGACATTACTCTAGTACCGCTCGACTAGATATTCCATAGAGTCCATTCCCTGACAGCCTTTCGTGCTGCTTCTCCGGCTTTATGCTTCAGGCTTCTTGCCAACCATCAGATACATGGGTGTGAAGAGCTTCTTCTTGCCTCCCTCTACAAGGGCATCAGCCGCTTTGCCAAGACTCTCTGCCGTCTTTCTAGTACCAGCCGGAATGATACGAGCCGTCTCGAGAAAACTCAAGAAGTTGTGTGCAACCACTCGTCCCCACTTGTTCATTCTCAACACTGTCAACGCGTCCCATAATGTTTGCGCATATCGCATATCGCTATCAAGGGGCCAGTACCAAGGTGCTGGGCCATCGTCATCTGCTGCCAGATCATGGTGGTATTTGAGATCGAAACCAGCTGCTTCAATGGCGGCGAGACCGTGTGAGATCTTGAACATCTGCGCAATGCCATCGCCCTCCTCGATGTGTAGACGAATGCGACGGTGATCGAGGTCGTCGTTGTTGAACTCCTCGGTCATGAGCCATTCGTAGACGCCGAAGGTACCGCCAGGCTTCAAGACCCGGAAAATCTCCTTGTACACGCCCTCTAATGAAGGGGCGTGGACTGTGGCCTCGATGGCGTACACAGCATCGAATGAGTTGTCTGGGAATGGGATGTTCTGCAGAGAAACCAATTGGTCAGCACGCACTACTTTCGAGAAGATATGACACCGTTTTAGAATAACGACGTACCATGAAATCACCCTGAACGAAGTCGAGCTTGTCTGAAAGCCCCTCCTTGACAGCGTAATTCTTCGCTCTCTGGACCTGATACTGGTTGATATTCAGACCAGTCACGTGGCAGCCAGTGAACTTGACCATCTCGCGAGCGGGACCACCAACACCGCAGCCAACGTCGAGGACTTTCATGTCCTTCTGCAGTCCCATGTTGTGTGCCAGATAGTGCTCGTGTCGCGCAATGGCTTTCAAGAAGGTTTCGCCGTATGCAAATCGACAGAAGTGGAATGACGCACCCCAGCCCTGCTCGTACAGGTCTGTGGCGAGGTTGTAGTATCTGGACATGACCATCAATAACCCGGCTTTCAAGGATGCTAGTATTGTGGGTGAACTTCTCTTACTGTCTGGTCAGACTTGCGTAGTCTGCCGTTCTCGCTTGTCTGATTTCGTCTGTCTCATCTTCTGCCTTCTTGCCATCCCAGTGCTGGAAGTACTCATCCACGGCTGCCGCATGTGCAGCGTTATTCTTGCCCATCATGGAGCGGAGACCACCCTGTGCAGTTCCAGTTCCTTTATGCAGGGCATGGTCGAAGGCGTTCTTCCTGACCTGCTCGGCCGAGATCAGCTCTTTTCCAGTCGTCATCTTGTGGCTCTGATGTTGAAATCTAACAAAATTGCTCGAGGAAAAGAAGTTGAAGATCAGATTTCAGGTGAACAGGCAGATCTGATGAATTAGAACGGGGGAGGGAAGTCAATTGGGATGTTCAGCTATCGAAGGGGCGGCATGTTTCGATACTTAAACAAAAGGCAGGACCCAGTGTCGCACTCGCCTCTTTTATCGGAAAGAGCAACTACATTCGATTTTGAAATTACTCTCCTTGTATTCGTATTTCGGCGTTTCTGACATGCAACGGCCCGTTAGATAAGATTCTTTGGTTGTTGATGCCGTTTACAACGGGCATGTGCTACCGAGTACGGGACCCGGACACGCGCGCGAGACACGAATACGAAAGCGTGGCAACATTGCTCGTGGCAGCCTCTCGCGATCGCATCCGTGTTCGCTTGCTGCATTAGAACCGCGCAAACATTATGAGAGATAATACATCATGCTTGATACTAGATGAAGTGATTAACTTTATCGGCTTGCGTGCCACTTGCTGCTATCACGATTCAACTTCTGAGGCGACTGGCATGTGGATGCTGGGTTCACTAGTACATCAAAAGCCGTATGCTGAGACACGTTGACCAGCCTTTCTTTGGGTTGTCTTGGTCGTAGAGAACTATCTGGAGATGACCAATCAGATAAAATGAAGCATATACTGGCCAAGCGTGTGCAATTGACGGGGATACCGAGCCTTGAAATTGATATCGCGGGTGACAGACACATTATCGTGCAATTTCATCATCGGCCAGCGCTAGGTGGATTTAGACTGAGCTCGCTGAAAGTCGTCCCCGGTTGTAGAACAAAATTCGGACGTCTGAGAAACTTCGTCGAGCTTGGTGCTCTTGTCGATGTCATTAACCGATCTGCCTTGACTAAGTATCTGCTTCCATACTTCAGTTGCTCATTGCGATCCCGTACTCCATTCTGTGCTCGTCTCGGAAGTTTTCCTTCGGGAGATTACAACGTTGAAATCGCGCTGGAAGAAGATGCCATAACAGAGACTCGTCCATGGCTTCTGAGGGTCGACGCATTGAATATCGTACCTGCGGAAGAGCTGTACCGAAGTCAGTATATGTCTCTGCCAGCCTCGTCTCCAAGGAGTATTGTGGTTGAGATTGGGTGCCACTTACCTCTACGAACATCTTGTTCAAGTTCATCATCGCGATCGGGATGCCAAGACATCTGGTCATTCCATGACCAAACACAAGTTCCTGCACCTTCGCCATGGCTGCCAGCTGGGCACCACCATCATCGTAGTTCTCTTCCAGCCAGCGTTCAGGTCGAAACACGTGAGGATCGTCGCCAAATACGGGGTTTAACTGTGTTCCCCAAGCATTTAGCCCCACGAATGTACCTCCTGGGACGTGGCGGCCGTCTGGCAAGCCCAAACCCTCAGGGGGCGCCTCTCGCTCACGCAACTGTGTAATCGGAGGGAATCGGCGCAGGCCTTCCCGGATGACGGCTTGTAGATACGGCAGGCTCTGGGCCTCGGTGTTTCGAACTGGTGAACTTATTCGACCATCACGCTCTGCAGTGATGATCTCTTCAACCAAGCGTTGGTAGACAGTCGGAGCAGAGACGATTGCTAGAAGGGTTGCTCGTATGGCAGTTGCAGTTGTATCGGATCCAGCAACTCTGTTCAGACATGATAGTCAGTCCTATCCCTTAGGAGCAATATTGGTCTAGGAACCACGTACAGGGATATGGAGATTTCCATCTCTGCCTGATCAGGGGTCAAGCCTCTCTTCAGAAATGACCCAAGCATGTCCCGCTTCTGTTCTTCATGGGCACTAAGTCGATCATCAATCACCTTTCGCGACAGCTACAAGACCTACGGATCAGTTTCTGAAGACAAAATACATCATCAACGCAAAGGGTAGACAAGTACTTACACCCATCACCACGCCAATTCCGCTCTTGTCAGTCGATGAGGGCACTACTAGGCGACGGAAACTTGGTACTTTGGCAACCCAAAGCAAGATAGTGTTCAGGAATAGGAAAACAGAAAAGTGCTGCACAATGGGGAGCTGCGTCTCAATAGTCGCGATGAAGTTGTGCTTGTCGAGATCCGACTTGACAAACCCCATCGGCTTTCCAAAACAGACCTGGGTGATAGTATCGATCGTGAAGAACTGCACTCGTCTCGCAATATCAAAGATTCTACTCTTGCCTGGGCACGAAATCCATTTCTTGTCGATGGTGTGGATGAACTCGCTGACACGCTCGTCCACAACATCTTCGAGGCCTTCGATATCCTTTCCAGCATAGCCATTGGCCATACGACGTCTCATCGCATTGTGTTTTCGGATATCTCTCTCCGAGACGATGTTCGTCACCCTGGGATCGATGCGGATGGAGTCGAACCAAGGACCGCGTTGCCATTTCGAGCCTACGGCAAGGATCACCCTCGTCAACTCAGGGTCACTTGTTACCAGATGATTCGGGCCAATACGGGCGATGGGGCCATATGCTTGATTAATTTCCACGAACGTCTGGGCAGAGTTGGTCGATGCGAGGGTCTTCGAAAGCCAAATACGAGAGTATGGTGCCCACCACGGTCCTGAAAAGTTCCGCAAATGAAATGCGGATGTCAAGATGCTGCGAATGAGAGTGACAATAATCACGGTAATTATTGTCGCCCCAATCCATTGCCGGGGATGGTTCTTGAAGCTCGTCGTGATGTGCGCCGTGACAAGGGTAGCGAGTTCGTGTAAGTTGCCGTTTGGGTACAAGGGCTCAAGTCTCTGTGCAAGATCACTCGTCGCCTTGAAGGGGATCTCCCAGAATTCCGACATGATGCGAACTCTACACAGATACTCTCTGTGATTCAAAGAGTGACCTGAGAATAAAATTGATTTGACTTGGGATACTTTTTAGAGATTCCTCACTGACCTTGGGAGGGCGGAAACCCCAGAAGAAACATCATGGAGCCAGCAAGACATCGCTGGGCACTCTTTCAGGCACCATTCGAGAGCCTGCTTCGAGCCTGCATATACTCATAGACAACAGCATTATCTATTGGCGTTTAGCTGCCGATACACAAACTTGGACCCCAATCATGACCAGGCTGTGCCCTCTGCAGTCATCGTCAGCAGGTCCTCTTCCACCCTAGCTTCGGCGGATTACGCATTGGTGTAGCACTTATTTTAGCCTGTCAGAAATACCGTAGCTCTTGTTTCCGCCTAGATATGTGAAACTCGCCCGATTGACGACGTTGTGCTGCACCATGCTGTGCCAGTTCGACACCCGCGGCATACACAGCATTGACTGCATGAGAGTGCTTGTACATGTCCACGAGTGACGCAACTCTGCTCAAGTCATCTTCAAAAACAGTCAGCATGACAAGACTAGACTTCTGATGTGCTCTCGTCGAACGATAAGCTCGCATCATTGCCAACTATACCCCAGAGATATAGCAGCCACCAAGTCAGCTCGGCCCCGTCAAAGTGGTCCTGAATTCGAGGCTCTGGACGGGTGCGATAAGTGATGTTGGTCCGGTGCCAGTATATGCTTGGCTCGCAGATCCCTCATGATCAATGATGCAACCTCTCGGCTGCCACGACGAATCAAAGCTTTTGAACCCGCGTCGTGTTGGCCGCGCGAAGATGCATCGAAAACCCCTAATACAACACACTGTGGGCCGGCCCGTGGCTTGGGCTTTTCCACTTTCCTCTCGGATTTGCGAGTCGCTGATGTCTTGATCTGAGGTCAGACCATCCTGCAGACAAATTCCAATCATCGCGTGCCAATTGATATGGCCTGATCCGGCGTCCAACAATCAGTGCATTCAGCAACAACCAATTCAGGAAACGGGATCAACCGGTAAGCTTGAGTATGTGCTTATGCTCCGGCCTCGCAACATCTGTCTGAGAAAGTAATAGAATGACATGCAGAACGATTACTGTCAGTTGTGAGACGTCGAGAACGTCATATTTGGTCAAGGCTTACGTGTGCGTATGCTTCAACAGTCATGGCGTTGCTGACGTCCAAGGTGGGTACATTGGCCTCGGGAGAGGGACGCGAAGTCGACGTCATGATGTAATTGATGATACAAAGGGGCGCGAGCGAGTGAACAGAGTGGACTGTCGTTCGTGTTGATATTGCAGGAGGGGAAATAGGACGACGCAATGGCGCCTGTCCAGGCGACCCTTTGTGCCCAGCGCCTCGCTTCTTCCAACCGTGTCCTAGGCTTCGCTGTGCAGGTCAGGCAAGTGAACATGAGCACAATCAGGAAATCATATACTCGCGAGTAATTTGTTCTATGATCTGCAGGGGTGCGCAGCCGCTCTGTCCCTCGTCTATATAAAGTTCCCAAGGTATGCTGAGAACAGTACAATACAGTACTAATGCGACCATTCCAGGATGAAACAGGAGGGGGGAATAAGGTTCTACCAAGTCCAGAAACGCTCGTGTCATCATCGTGGGTGAATATCCAGAAAAACGGAAGCAACAAAGGAAAGCCTCGTAAATGACCCATTACATCCATTACACACCTATCACCGTGTCCGTCCCCGAAGAGGTCACGTTACGTCTCTCCAAATTCTGTGCTTTTGCTCAATCAGATCGCGCCAGGGTGTGCGTTCGGGTCAAAATTTCCATTCTCGACAGTTGGATAAGCTCCTCCGCTCATCTCCGCCCAGCTCCAATCCAGAGTCATGGGTAAGGAGAACAGGTCTTGAGGTAATAATGGATTGCCTGGTTGGAACGGCGCGCTCTGGATGCCGCCAGCTCCAGGAGCTCCAGAAAGACCAGTATGTGTGAAGTCCATGCCGTTAAATGAGTCAAAGTCACCGCCTTGAGGTACCGAGTACTCCTGAGGCCATCCGACGGATGCCATCGATGGCGAGGCTTCGTTCGCCGCTGGATTCATGGGGCTGTGTGATCGCCCTCGATCCGAACCCTGGGTAGGTGGCGAGAGCTGCTGAGAGCTCTCGCGTCTGGCTTCACTACCGGCACCTGGTGTCATCGACTTAGAAGCTTGTCGCGGCGTAGTACTTGAGGCTGAAGCTCCAGTGACAGCTGGCTTTGGGTCGGTAGTCTTGCGCTTTCTTCTTGAAGATTGCTCCTTCTCGGCGCGCTCGATAACAAGCTTTGCGATACGCTCAAATTCGGCGCAGATGGCAAGCATGCGGTGTACACCACCTTGTTCGGCCTCCTGTCCAAGCATAGAGAGGAAGCTCACGACAAGAGCCATTAGCTTAGTGTCGGACTTAGCACGAGCGTCGAGCGGATTCTGCAATATGTTGCCAAAAAGAGTCACGAGCGCCGATACGGGGAAGTACAGGATCATCCTAGAAAATCGTTAGCGATACACTTGGTGTATGAGAAAAACCGAGCTCAACACATACCACACGCATGCAAAGTCACCCTGTGGGATGTACTTGAGCAGCGAGATAGATGCTCTTGCTGCAGCAGTACACAGAGCTGCCGAAGAGAAGATCCTGGGGTTGACCGGTCCCGAGTTGAGGCCCTTGATTGCATAATCGGACAACCTGCTTGTCCAGTAGCCGCGGTGGATTGACATGCGGTGGATAGTGGTCAGGCAGTTGTAGTATGTGAAGTGAAGCATCACCACGTGCAGGATCAGAGGTGTGTGAGAAGCTTTGATCTCGTGCTCGGGTCGGAAATCGATCGGGATCCTATCCTTCCACTCCTCCAATTGCTCGTCGAGCTCGCCAATCGTCTTCAGAAGTTCGCCGGTGGATTGCTTCGTCGCTTTGGTCGAGTAGAGCCTTCTATAGACATTGCTTTCGATGACGGTAAATTCGCACATGACTCGGAACAGATTCATCTTGCCCTTGCCGTCTGCAAGTGGGATGTTGCCAATCTGATCTTCGGGATCAGCGTCGGGAAGTTCCACGTTCATGTCATCGTCATCTTGTGCCGGTGGACGACCTGCACGGAGACATAGATCCTTGTCAAGCATGTAGGCGATCCAAAAGACTCGCTTTCGCTGCTCAACCTCGATTGGATTGAGGTTGAAACCTGTACCTCTCTTGTGCAGACCAATGGTGTGTGCAAGTCGAATAGCAACGGCGACAAGTTGGAACGCTGGCTGAGGGTTCGGAGTGCCCTGCATGAAGGAAGCCATGCCGAGTAGAGCCTGCACGCTCAGCAAATCGGTGTTTCGCATGGTGAGTTCCGAGAAGACACCCATAGCGTTCTTCAGATAGTCCCAGGCTTTCTCATCCTCGTCTGGACCCACGAGGTTGCTCATGACACGCAGTCGGTGCGCAATGGCAAGTGCGATGTTGAAGCTGGCCCACCAACCGGAACCTTGATAAGGGTCAGATGAGTAGTGGCGCTCAACAAGGTGCATGAAAGTTGGTTGGTGGAACAGTGGGAACATGCAGTTGAAGTTCTCGAAGTAGTCCTTGAGGAGAGACAGCGCCTCAGTCTTTGGTGGCAGAGGTCTGAAGACAGGCCGCTGGAATAGATCGCTGAAGACTTCGGGTTTCCAATTCGTCCACTTGTGATCTTCGACCGAGACCGAAGAAATCATGCTCTGGAAAGAATTGTCACCAGTCCTCTCGTTGACCCATGAGACACCTTTAGGTGAGAAAATGGAGAAACCAGAAGAAGATCCTGAAAGTTGTTAGCACATGTCTGAACCTCGCATTGAGGACATCGTGTCCTGGAGGCTTAGAACTAACCGATGTAACGAGTCTCTCCGAACTGGTTAGTGACGAGCGAGGACATCATCTCCGAAAGCGCAGAGACCTCTTCAGAATCTTGTTTCTCTTCCTCGGCCGCGGCGGGATCCATCGACTTGCGCTTCTCTTCTTTCTCCTTGGCACCAGGCTCTGGTGAGGTAACCTCCGTGTGAGGTGTGGCGTGGCCAGACGCTGCTTGCGATGGCGAAGTTGGGTTTGATGCCGCACCAGCTGAGTCTCTTTGCTTCTCGGACAGCCGCCGTTCGATTTCTCCCAGATCATCCTCGTCATCCTCGCCGAGAATGCCTAACACATAATAAGTCAGCAACGCGATTCCGTTGGACAAGAGCGGCGGGCCACATACCGGACAATCGCAAGATGTGTTCCATCCGACCCAGTCTGTTTTCCAGGCCTTCGATATACTTTGCGCTACAGAAACGTCAGCCGTTGATCGTTGTGAAGAATGATAGTGGACTAAAGACGTACCCTTTTGGTGGAGTGCGCTTCTTCTCGACTTGTGTGAACACACAGTCTGTCTTATAGGTTGTACAGTGCGTACACGAGGGCATTTTGCCGTCACACTTGATCTTCTTCTTGCGGCACATATCGCAGGCCTGTTCGGAACCATCAATCAGTAACCGTTCTACAAAGTCGAAGCTCTCTCCCGAGTGTACCGGAACAGCCGGTGCTAGCAGGCGGGCCCCGAGAGAGTACACATTATGCTATTGCTCACCCTTGCAATCCTTCGTTTCTTCGCATCGTGAGGGTCGTCGGCGTAGAGATGAGCATCGGGGAACATCTGCGCTGCAAGGTCGGGAGGGAGGTGCTGCATCTGTGGTAGGCCGTCGGGTCCGTACATGCCAAAGATCTGGGGCGGCTGATGCATCTGAGGCGGGGGCATGCCGGGCATCTGGAAGCCCATGTGCGCCATCTTGGGCGATGTGAGCTGTAATTAGCAACTCAGAATGGATGAAAGTTGCGATGATATGTGTTGCTTCGAGGTTGGGTGTTTGGATGCGGACGAGAGGGCTGACGGCGTCAGAGAGTATCGTGGGAATTTGGGGGAATATGACGGTTTGGTTGGAAATGGTTAGATTGGGGGGGATGCCGATGGTGTTGTAATGGTTGGTGGTGGTGGTGGGAGGGTCAGAAATGGGGGACTGGTCCCGAACGTTCAGCGGCAATCCAGTGCAGTCCGAACCCGAGCGAGGCTAGGTCAGGTTCCAGCTTCCTGGGGACGTGGCGGAGCCGAGTCGGCGGACAGTCGATGACTTGGGACTTTTCCCACTCTGTCCAAGGATCAAGGCTAGCGCCAGATGCAATTGAGTCTGTTGCGGCTAATATCGACCTCACTCTAGTCTCTTAGCAGTCGTCTAGTTGCAGTAGCGAGGTCCAGATCGCGTCAGTCATTGGTGGTGTAAGACCGCTCAACCTCATGGTCGTCAGCCGAGTAAGACAGAGTAGCGTCAACTTGTACGGAGATATCAGGCACCAAAAAAAACAGCGCTTATCATTCCTTCGAGGCCATGAAAGGCAAATGGCTGTCAGCTCGGTAAGATTTAGCGGTCGACGGCGGAGTTGTCACAATCTTCAAGATCACCGTAAGCTCCCAGGACCCCTCCCCTCCCCCTCCAGTGGCCCACAGCGGTTACAGGTGCAGCTCCAGGGGCCACCCAGCAGCCTCATCTGCCTGGACGAGGCAACTCTATCGCTAGACGAGACCCCTGGTCGTTTCATCATCCTCGGCATACGTGCGCCTCATCACCTCAGACCGACTCTTCCTCTCACTTCCTCACTGCTCTACCTACGTCGTGTTCGTTTACCTGCACCCGCCGAGCATCTTAGTCCGACAAAACTACGCGAGTTTGGCTTACCAACCTGCTGCGCCAGAATCAGACCCTAGGTAAGATTGGGCACGGGCCTAGAACAAACGGACTTTGTTCTTAAGTCAGTGCCGTCCCACGGTGCGGTGCCTCTTGTCTTACACACAAAACACACCGAACGTGGGCAATATTTGATCCAATTAATTTCCGACCTGGCTCATGAAACCCCCTCCAGTCACATGTGTGACAGCATCGAGACCGGAACGAGAAGTCTGCGCTGGTCCTTGGCGCCCTGTGCAGGACGCCAATCCCAGTTTGGCCCGTGATGCTACCGCTGCAGGATCTCTTTGTGTCTATCTTGCATCACGACGAGAGATCGGATGATTTGGAATTGAGGCTCGGGCACGTATCGACAACAGTGTATGCGAATAAGTCTGTGTGGTCGCATCCGTACTTTCGCCTGGCCGTTGTGTTTTGCCGCGTCTGGTGTGACATGCAGCCTGCACAATCAAATCATCCTGCAATCATAAGGCCGCAGATCCTACGAATACCGCATGGTCATGACTGAGCTTCGGTCTAACGGCTTCAATGCGTCGATCTTTTCGTCGTTCCTTTCCTCGTACAGCATTGAGTTTCCTCGAACTTTAGCGAGTGCTAATTATGCAAGCTGTTTATAGTACTAGCGTGGCGATCTCGACGCTCTACTAACTTTTCGCGATAGCTTCATCTAGCATAGTCTCCTTTAGTAAGCTAGAATTTAGGCCTGTAGTCGTGGCAGTACCGTATTTTCAATGCCAAGCTCGAAAGCTTGAGTACGTTCTGTAGTCGGCTTGGTTCCAGCTGTTGACAAGTTTGCAATTGCTGCAAGGCTTACTAGCTAGTAGTATGCCTTCAATGCTGTGTAAGTCCATGTCAGCCTTCACCAAGCTTGATTCGCTTCAAAATCCGCTCCGCGAATCTCCGCATCCTCCCAACATCGAGCAAACCTAAAAGTCAGAAACACCGAGCAAACACACAAACTGCCCTCGCTTGTCATTCCGCCCACTGTCTTGACCCCTCCCCCCTTTCCCCTCCACATCGTTTCAACAACGTCTCAAACTTGACTCACACACAGACATACATAAACCTCTCCTGAAGCTTCTGCGGATTCGTCCATTTGATCCCGTCTTCTCTTCTCCGTTCACGTTTTGCACAGCCACGATTCGAGCTTCGCCAACCAAGAAACTGGATGTAGAATCATTCGATATTATCTACGGAAGCTTCGGGATATGCTTGGATGGCTTGTCCATCGGCTTGTATAGCTTCCGAGCCTCCTCTTTCTCAGGACGTTTCCATCAGACTGTCCCACCCGACTTCTGACGATTGCAATGCGATGTGCGTAAACAAAAGTTATACGCTCTTCGTCCTGTATCCAAGATACATCAACACATAGAAGATTTGACCAAGAGATCTACATCAGCTTCAGCTAAAGCCTGCCGCAATAAAAGACAACAATCATCTCATCACACGTCACGTCCAATTGCAGCTAAGAACAAATTCGCGAGGTATTTCCTTCTATTAGGTCCCCTCGTGTCGAGCGATGGCCCATTCTCAGGGCAAAGCTCGCAGTCGTCTGTACAATGATCCATCTCCTTTCTTCAGTACATGCACAAGAAGCTCCGTCATCTTATTTTGTCCCCCCCAAAAAGCTCAACAGGAAAGAAAGAGCAACACATAGAGCTCAAGATGCTATGCAAAACGCCTGAAAATGGGTGGCCATCCTTATAGCCGTGGAGAGAGGGGGCAACTCCGGGCCACAGAGTAAAGCTTAGTAAAGCAGGTCAGGCAAGGTCGTACGTGAAAGGTGTAGAAAGGCTATGTTGCAAAGAAAACGCCAAAAGTCCCGAGGGCCCAAGTTATCAGATGCCCTCTCGGAACCGAGATCCAGATGCCCCGGAGCCGTCGTATGAGGCTAAGCTCCGACCCAGAGTCCCCGGTCCCCGGCTTGGGGGCGGCGACGGCGGGTCTGCGAACGGATTTTGTGCCGTGACAGGAGTCCGACCGGGTCCGTCTCGCATGACCATGACGCCGCTGACAGGCCGCATCGGTGAACCCAGAGTCAAATGGCTGGAAGGCCCCTCGCCTCTTTCAAAAGCTTGAGACCCCCGATGGTAGTCGGAGCCTCCACTAGCTACACTGGCATGAGGATCTGAGTAGCCATCGCCACCTGTTTGTAAGACAGACTGCAGCTTACGGCCAGAGACTCTATAGAAGCCTTGTTCGCTGGGTGGTGCAGGCTGGGGCGGAGGCTTTCGATTGCCTGTGAGACTTGCCATAGCCGCTGCAACTGCTGCTGGCATTGAAGACCGTTGAGACATTGCCGGGCCGGCTGGGCCAGGGCCACCAGCGATCCCCCTTGATGCTCCTAATCCGTCATTGTCTTCCAATGCCAGATGTGCTTGCTTCCGCTTCTTGTACCTCAAAGCCAGCATAATCAGCAGTAGAAAGAAGGCCGCACCCGCGACACCTCCTACTACACCTCCTACAATTTGCTTCTCGCGGGGTGTCAAAGCTTCGTCGTTTGTGTCGGAGCCTGCCGTGGGTTGTGCCTGATCCTCATCTCCTCCTGGAAGATTGCCTCCTTCGCCTAGCACTGCTGTTGAAGTCGGAGAGTCTGAAGTGCTACTTGAAAAGAACGAAGAGAGTGTAGTGTGAGAACTGATGGTAGATCGTGAAGTCGTCGTGGTTGGGGTAAATGAAGTGCTTGTGAAATCAAACGCTTTCAACATGGTGGTGTTCGTGTTGGAATGAATGGAGGAGCCCACGCTGAGGGGAGCTGTGGAAAGTTAGTGAGACTGGACGATGGGCAACATCGAAAATGGATGCTTACTATTTGTGGCATTACCAGCATGGTGGCCAATACTCGCAGCGGAAGGTGAAGGTAGGGGAGCTGATATCATTTGCTTGGTAGATTCGGCTGAGGTGGACGAGCTGTCGGTGACAGGCGCGGGAGTGTCGACGTCTGTAGGCACCTGGGGCGTGAGTGAGGTTGTGATGGGTGCCGAAGCTGTCACAGAAGCATCGGAAAGCGGTGCCTCGCTTGCTGCCGGTTCTGAGGCCGGCGCCGAAGGCGTGCTTGTGACATCCTGGGCCGAAATGGCTGCGATTGTCTCCCCGCTCTGGGAGTCGACGACTACTGTGGCTGGAGGTCCGACGATTGTGTGGATAGAAGGGTTGCCTTCAGCGTCTGTGCCGTATATAAGAGACAAAGTCTGAATGACATGCGTGTGGTAGGCCGCCGGGGGATGATCTTGGTCGTCGGCTGGGTGTTGCTTTGGTGTGCCGTCCGCGACTCTTGCTACGAGTTCGTCGTCCTTGTGGTCAGGGTTCGAAGAGCTGTGTAAACGATTGTGTGTGTGGTATAGTTTTGCGTGTGAGTGCACGTGGCTGTGGGTGTGTCCGTCTCGTCGATTGTAGCGATTGTGTCGTTGAGGGTTGCCAGTTTGATCGCCAGGCTGCGTCGGCGGATCAAGGCGACTAGTCATGGTCGCGGATCGGCAGCCGAGAGCGTGGCGAAGTATGGCGGAGCCCGAAAGTCTGAGCCAAAAAGGAACGGACGCGGCGCTGAAGCCGTCGATAAATGGATCCAGAAATGTCGAAAGTATTCCCACTCACGTCGTGCTTATCAGCTGTACCTGGCAGGTGGTTGCGATCGCATGTGCGTGTGGGCTAAGCCATTCGAAGACCAATTCTGTAGTGGTCGAGGAGCTACAATGAGTCTGAGTACACGAAAGGAATAAGATTCTACGCTGCCTGATTCCACTTCATGACTGGCAGAGTCAAATCCTGGCCGCAATCGCTTTGTTTTGTCTCTTGACTCGAATTTGGCCACTGAATAGCGAGTCGAGCGCTCGTAAGTGGCGTAGGCTGTTGTCGATGTCGATGCCGCCGCCTTGCGATTCGGATACGACGATGATCGTAGCGGCGATGATTCCGTGTTGTCTGACGCGTTTGCGAGTCTCGACAGGAGCAGGCGTTGTTGAATCGTAATGGCCGAGCGATCTTGAGTCGCGGAAGAGGTGGTGGCTGGCTGGTGCTGGACGTTGAAGTGTTGGATAAGGAATGGATCGGAAAGTTGTGGAGAAATGGAAATCGAAAGAGCGACCTTAATGAGCGAATGAGATAATGAACGAATGACCTGAGCGACGGAGCAGAGTAAAAGAGCGTGGATTTGCACCGTTGTGGCTTCGAACGACGATATCACCAGAAGTCAAGAGGAGAGGAGGAGACGAGCGGACTGTCAGAAGAACAGACCATTCGGACGACAACACAAAGCGCACAGAGGTTAGCTCCGACAGGGACCCAAGCATGCAAGCAATGGGGCTGCTTTCTGTTTGCTGTACTGGATTGGATGGGTGGGATCCATCGATGATGGACGGTTGCGCGGATGGGTGGATTACACTGTAGTGGTGGATGCACGAACTGATGAGCTGCAGATTGGGGGACAAGAGAAGCACGCATTGAGGCAAGCCACCAGCACCACTGACAGCCAGTCTTCTGTAGTAGTGTCCACTGTAGTCGAAAGTCTAATTGTGGCTCTAGCTCTGGAGGAAAGTGCTGACGACGGGAAACAGTCCACAACTCAGGCCGTACTACGGGGACAATCTCGCTTGGGACAGGGGCCCCCGGCTGCAGTCTGCCACTGGACCAATCACGCAGAGGGCAGAAGACGACTTGGCAGGCACCGATGGGGACTCAATACGGGCTCATGCAGGTCCTTGGGTCCCCTGTGGCTCCTCTGTGGCTCATTGTTTCTTCTTGTTTGTCGTTTCCAAGCCCCTCTGGGTGACCCCTTGATAATGATGTTCAGCACGACAACACACCAGTCTGGTCGAAACCGTCATTCGATTCTTCTTCTTCCATTCCCTCGCGATGTCAGTGGAAAATGCGACCGGCAATGGTCCTTTGGCTAGCAGTTGACATTCACTACGACCATTTAGGCCTGGCAGAAAAACACGCGCCAACAGCCCACTCGATCGAGGCTTCGCCGTCATTAACTCATGGCTCGTGTTCACACAAGCCAATTTCCCCAATTATCTCGCGCCGCTCCAGCCGCGTTTCCCCTTTCTGCCATGGTGGCCGTTAATAGTCAGGGCCCAAGTGCCAGAGCATGGTGGAGATGGTTTCGATAGCCATTGAATTCCAGACCTTTTCTCGGCTCGTTCCTCGGTCATGCAGAGAAGCATGGGTTATGTTCCAGTAGTGAGACATACTCAACACGCTCTGTCTAATAAGCGAGGCAGCTCGCTCATATATCTTACTAGGGCCATGCCAGTCCGAGATGCGAGGCGGCGCCTATAGAATCCGTGAATTCGCCAGCACCTCGCCAGATACAGCGCGTCACTGTGAGCTAGCGCCTCCCAGGCCATGGTTCAGAGCAGGTCCGAAGACGAGCGTAGCGAGCGAACGGTTTGCATCAAACTACCTGCCCCTCAGTACTGCCCCAATCAACACGCACCTCGGGTACGTAACGCCTGGCGGGACCCTCCATCTGTGATTCCTACCCGGGAGCCATGCTGCAAAGCAGGTTTCCCTCCACTCGACTAAGGTACCGACTGGCTTCTGCACCTTCAACCTGTCTCGTTAGTGATAGCATTGCATTTAATTTACGATATACTACTTTCTACTGCATCGCACCTGGACTTCTCCTTCACGCCCACTTCTTCTGGTTCCCGACCGCTGAGTGTCTTTTCTCTCAATTGTTAACCATTACATCCCCGCACCTACCTCACTCAACCCCGCCACATCGAGCCTCACGATGTGGGCGAATCTCAACAAGGCGCCGCCGGCCCATTATGATAATCGCAACGATCGGCCAAGGTCGAGTTCGTCATCAGCTTCGTCCTTTCTGGAGCCGCCGCCTAGGTACACTGCTGAAGATGGCCGTGACTACTCGGATCCCCGCCAGTCATCACAGCAGAGTTTGGTTCCCTCAAATCCGGATCTAGATGATGACGAAAGAAGAACGCTCCTTGTCATTTACATCCATGGCTTTAATGGCAACTCGCAATCATTCCGATCTTTCCCGGCACACGTCCACAACTTCCTCAAGAATGCCCTCGCGGATACTCACGTTGTCCACAGTAAGCTCTATCCGCGGTATAAGACATACAGAGCCGTCGAGGTAGCCAGAGACAAGTTCAGCGAGTGGCTTGAACCCCACGAAGGTCCGAATGTAGATGTAATTCTTGTTGGTCATTCCATGGGAGGCATCCTCGCCGCTGATGTCATCCTCATAGTAAGCTATAGCAGTGTCTCACTCCAAAGTTGACCGCCCACTGACTGAGCTTCAGCCCAACCAAGACCATAACGCACAACAACCCTTCAAACATCGAATCCTGGGGCACGTCTCTCTCGATTGTCCTTTTCTCGGTTTGCATCCCGGAATTATTGTCTCTGGCATTGCTAGCCTCTTCCAACCGGCGCCTAAACCCCCACAAGACCCTACTTACATACAGCCCAAAGGCAGTCAGTCTACTTTAGCCATTGGTGATGATGCTTCTCTTGCATCTGGATCTGGATCATCACCATACTCAACTCTTCCACCTGAGTCACGTCGGCCAGATCCTCACTTCAACGCTCCCTTCTTTAATGATACCATTTACGAAGAAAAGCCGTTCCTGCAGAGTATCTTTTCCTTTGTCAAGAAACACCACGCCGAGGGTATCGCAAACTCTTTTGCGCAGCGTCTGACGGACCAGCTGGAGTTTGGTGGCTGTCTGGCTGACTATACTGGACTTCATGCTCGATATAAGAAGCTCCGGGCTCTGGAAGATGTGGACGAAGTACGGCTGGTTGGAGAGGGACACCCCCAGGGCGCCCATGCTCAAGTTCGCTTCGTGAACTACTACACACTGTCTTCAGGAGTCCCGAAGAAGTCCAAGACAGCGGAGGCAAAAGCAGAAGATGAAACAGCTGACGCCAGAGAGCTCTCGCCAGGCAGCCCCAGTGAGATGAAAAAGCTGGATGTCAACCCTTTGCAAGATGGATCTACCGATGGTGGTTTTGCCACGCCTCGGTCAAATATCTCGGTTCGCGTTGAGGATTACAGCCAAAAACCTCCGTCCTCATCTGATGCGGACATCAATACGACCTCAGCAAGCGAGAAGGACGAGCCTCATGAGGACTTTTCTCGTCTATCTATGCAGAATATTGACCCCACACCGATCTCAGAGGATGATGAGCCTGATGTCCGGCCTGAGTCAACCACCCAAGCAACAGAGGAGCAGACTTTCCCAGACTCTGTCGAAGCCTTGTCTCCGCAAAGGACGAGCACAGAGGAACTCAACTTGCCACCTCTTCCCGAAGAACCCTCTCCACCTATCCTACCAAATCTCGATACATACACGGACAAAACATCTCGCAAGCAGGCTGAGAAAGAATCCAAGCGTCTTCAGAAGGCATATGAGCAGGCTCTGAAAGACCGCGCGAAGTCGATTCGCGAACGAGAAAAGCTCGTCGAGAAGCGCAAAAAGGAGGCCCAGAAAGCACTTAACAAGCAGGACCGAGAAGCTCAGAAAAAGCTCGATCGACATGAACAGAAAGAAACTCAGCGTCTCCAGAAAGAAGAGCAACGACTCGAGAAAGAAAAACAGAGGATGGAGCGGGAGGCAGAGAAGCTGCGGAAGAAGTCCGAGTCAGCGAACAACACCTCGGATATCTCAAGCCAGCTGTCACGAGAGCAACTCGAGAAGGAACCCCTCAGTGAAGATGAAGCATTGCAGCACATGACAACCCAGGATGCTGAAGCCATTAAAGCCGAAGCGGCGGCGCCCAAGAAGCGCAAGAAGTTCTGCACTCTACCACGAAAAGTCAACGGCAAAGCTGACGAAGCTTGGGTGGATATTTACATGGAAAACATGAACGAGGTCACAGCTCACTGTGGCCTTTTCTTCGCAGGGCCACACTACGACAAACTCGTGGGTGAAGTTGGCAGCAAGATTGTTGGATGGGTGCAAGACGATCTAACGAAGAGGACCATTTTGAACATGCCGGTTGACTGATGTTCGCGTCAAGGGCGGTCATCGTAATGCTTGCGTGAGCATGCTTTCATCGGCCGATTTGGGATATTACGACAGCCTCTCACATGTCGAAAGTTCGATTCAAGCCATAATGTGCATAGCGGCGAGGAGATACCCTTTGTTCTGAGAGTAGCTAGATACATGAAACATATTGAAGAATATGGCATGCCCAAATATGGCCGCCAATGAGTGTCTGGTATATGCGTCGACACGCTCATTATACTAAATATACAACATCAAGAGCCCAACAAGCTACTTGCTCAAAAATGAACCGCATCGGCAAAATTGATACAATGCCTGGTCTGTACCGCTCGCCGTGAATATGACTCTCCTCACCAAAGATCAACCTCGCGTAGATCCAACTTTAGCGCCTTCTTCTCGGTAGCATCTGTCTCAACTCCCCTAAGTATGGCATTCTGCTCATTCACAGGCGCGAAGCCATCGCAAGGAACATGAATGGCACCCAGTCTCCGGATCTTCGTAATGTCTGAGACATCATCACTGTCGCTCTCTGTGATGCAGATGAGGATGGTAAATGCCGGGCTATTAGTTTTGTTAAGCGACGAGGATGTTGTTGTTGATGGTGGCTGTGGTTCTGAGGCGGTCTTCCAACCTCGGCCGGAGAGGACCATGCCTACGAGGCGCGGGTATTTGGTCGTGGGATGTAAGTCTGGTACGGCGAGATCGTTTGCTTCGCCAGGGGCGCCATCGAGTGCGCCGTTCCTTTGGGGGTCTGGCAGTGGCTTACTGCTCAACGCATCGGCGATAGGTGTTGAAGGAGACTTCCTCGCCTCTGGTACTGCATCCAGGTACCAATTGAGAATTCGTGCTCTGGTGCTCTTTGGCAAATTTGCCTCCAGCACGTGGGTGTGCTCCTCTGCGGCTCCTTGCTCTGCTGACTCTCGCACCGTTAAGTCGAAACACCATGTCAACACCCTCAGGTATGATATTCGTCCGGTAGGTGTTGCTCTCTTTCTGCGGACGGCCACATCACCATCGATCTCCCACGACAGAAGCTTGCCATCTTCGAACCCGACAGATATTTCCATCTTTGGGGGTGCGGACACTCCACTTGCCACGACTGGCGATGACTCTCCGACCATACTGAATCGGAAAGCCTGATTGACGGAGTCAAGATTTGGACGCATGTGCCATGATAGCCATGTCCATGTGGGTAGACCTTTGCCTCCATCCTCTTTGTGATAGTAGTATGGCTCGGCCATCCCAGCCGCCGGTGACTCGCCGTTAGTCAACCAGCCTAACCCAACGGCTAGGCGATCTGTTTGGCTAACAATGGCGCCAGTACTGAAGTCATCGCGATGGAAAAGTGGTATGCCCAGTAGCTCATCCACGCTGTTCTCCATTTTCTGATACCTCTTCATGACCCCCTCGAACCCGGCTAGTCTTTCCTGGCTGCTTGCAGCTTCTCGGGGCATATACGCCTTGACCTGGTCCTTGAAGTGGCCAGGTACTGTCCCCCCGCTGTCTGAGGCGAAGACTCGACCAAGGTTCAAGGTAGGTGCAAGGTGCAATGATACACCTATGCTCTCGTGGCAGTGTAAGTGGCAGCACTGAAAATAGCATTGCGACGGCGTGAATACGAGTCGCCGTCGACTGAAAAGTCCCTCTTGAAAGGTTCGCGCTTGTGTCGCCCATCGGCAGCCGGCGACCTCGAGGTCCGGCCGGATCAGGGAGGTTGTGAAGAGGCCGGCGTCCGTCGATAGCGAAAGTTGCTCCTCGCGAGGGCTGGAGACGCCAGGAATACCGACAGTGTCATCAGAAGCTGGTATTAATGTGACTGCTGCTTGATGGAATATGTCTCCAATCATGGATGACGATGGGCGTTCCGACACAGTACTCTTCGGCAGACGGCACTTGTCTACCCAAAGATAGCGGAGACCCAGTTTCTCCGTCATGACGAGAGAGTCAGCGAAGAGCTGTGGTAATTGTCCTCCCAGTTGTCCATCCTCCTCAACATCCAAGTGAAGGTCTGCATCGTCCCCGTTCCACACATAGCTCAGAGCGGCGTACTTGTCTGTCGCTCCGTCTTCAAGACCCGATGCGAGCACTATCTTCTTCGTCTCGCAGTCGATCAATTGAAGACCTGGAATCTCCTCCACAGTGTCGACTTCGCAAGTGTCCTCGTGATGTTCTCGGCAGAAGTCGAACCAGGTCTTGGGCAGCAATGGATCCAGCATCTCGGGGACGACTCTTCCTTCCAGCACGGGTTTCCTTTCCTGATATATGCTCACACTCGTGGGTCCTTCATGCGTGCTCGCATCATCTGCTGTCTTAAGAATATACCCCCAAGGGAGGTCTTTGTCCTTGGTCGTCACCTCCACCAGGACCGCTTTGCCTAGTTCTGCCTTCTCCTTGACGCCGAGCTTCTCGAAAGCCTGTCGTATGCGCAGGTAAGGCGTGAACTTCCCTGACTCGTCCGGAACCTGGCCAATCATGAGTCGAAAGAACGTGCAGTATGGGCAGGGTGCCTCTTCCGCCACAGATGTGCTGCTCGCTGTCTGACTGTCCTCGTCACCGGGCTTGGTCGGCGCGACACCAACCCAGCTCTGCGTGATAGTGTGAGAAAGCTCAATCCAAGGCCGAGGATTCCCGGGCCTCCAATCCAACAGTGATGGAAAGTCGACGGCGCGGCAAATCACGCACGGGGGATGATCCTCGTCTGCGATCACCCGGCTCGATGGGGGTATCGTCGTCATGCTCATTAGTGTGCCCTCGCGGCGCATAGGTCTCTTCCCGGTGCCATTACGCCGCCTTGAAGATCTAAGTTGGTGAACATCTGGTGATGATTCTCTTCTTGCTGTCGATGGATCTGCATCCATATATACTGGGCCGTGGCGCCGCCCGAAGAGTTTTGGGAATTTCATCCTTGTCGTGTGAGAGGGGTCGCAAGAGCTCGGACGTGCCGGCTCTCACTTGTGATTTTGAGAGCAGGCGAAGCTGAAAGGCAGCATTGGGCGGTTAGAGGATTTGAAAGTCGGAAAGTCTCAAGCGCTAATAAAGGCTCATGAAGTATGAGAGTCACGATCTTCGGGCAATCAGCAGATAAGACCAAGCTCGGTCATCGCGTCGCGTGAAGATCCGAAGACGTCCCTCGATTTTGCCAGGCTGAGATTCTTAGCTCGACTCGAAAGCCAATGTATGACCCCTCCAACTCAAGGCTTGTCGGCAACTTTGTTCGAGAGCCAGCGCGGCACGGCCGGGCGCGAGACAGACAAGATACTCTTCGGTGATAGTTCGAAGCTTACCACATGGCAGCATCACAACCCCCTAAAGTGTCAGGTACGACATGTCAGAAACCCTCGTGTTTTGGGGCACGCTAGCGACAAACGTATTGTTAGAATGGTCAAGACCGGCGCCAGATTTGGTGGCCCTCATGGACGGATCTGGGCACAGATGAGCACAAGAGCTTTTGCTTACCACCACCAGGTCACCGGACAGTAGCGCGGATGGCGGGACGTTGCTCTCCACACAGCCTTCGGAAGCAGCCCAGGGGAAGAATCTGGTGGGCAGAACAGTCTCTCGGGAGCGCGAATTAGTGCCAATAGTGGGCAAGGTGATATGAATGTACCCCTGACAAGTTGATCGCCCAAAAGCGAATGATCGAGGCACTCTCGGATCAGAACCAGCCGATCCAATAATTACCATGCCTGGAGAGTCCTCATCACCTAGATCTTCATTCGACGCCCGCTGATGCGTCCACGCTGTTGAGGCCTCCTCTTGTTCACAGTGTCAGCCTTCTGAGCTGCTTATGAATTCAGCCACGTCCCCATTTCGGCTTGGCGCCCATTAGCCGGCACCATTTAGACCCCTGGACCGGACCCCTGGTGCATCAATGTCGCCAACGGGTCCCATCACCGGATCTTGTGGGATTGAGAGGGGCCCTTGCTGCCACGTGAAGTTGATGGTCTCCGACGTACATCAAACCACTGACTTGTTTCAACCTGCGGCAAGAGACACCAACTCGCTCTGGCGAGAATGGCTATCGCATTTGAATCGCCAATTGGAAAAAGAACGACCATTTTTGAATAAAGCGCATAAAGACAGAGCCATTAGTCCTGGTCGCGAAGTCGACATCGGATATCTTGTTGCTTGGACACATTGTTGTTTGTTTTTTGTTCGTTCACTAGCTTTGCATGCACTACTGATTCTTTGCTTCATGTTCTAGTTGTATCACGCATATGAGAAAGTGTGATCCTCGTTGAGCCTTCCCTTGATGCCCAATTGAGCCTCTCCACCAGACACACTCGGGCCTCGAACGCAGATCTGTTTGACTCAATGTTAGCAAGCTACTTCGGGGACATGTCAGACGGCAAAAAGAGCCGTTGAGAAGCAACTCACCTCGCCTTGGGCCTGCTCGTCCGTAGTCTTGAGGTCCTGGGTGTCTTTGAAGAACACCTCGACGCTAGTCACCGGCGCTCCGAAGTGGCTCTCCTTGTTCTCCTCAACTCTGTAGTCGAAGAAAGCTGTCTGTGTTACAGCGCCAGCCACGCGCGGCGCGGATAAGGCATAAATGATTCGTGCTCCGAGGAAGACACGCAGATCCGAGAGAATGGAGGACGAAAGCTTTGAGTCGCCCGCGCCCGCGCGATCGGCAACGTAAACCAGACGCAACTTTCCAGGCTCGTTGCCTAGCACTGGTTTCGAGCCGGACGCAAACCCGGACAGGAAATGCGAAGTGCTGAGGACTCCCTCCTGAACAAGAGTGCGAGTAGATAGAGCGTGAGCTGCCTTGGATAGAGCAGACCCGAGTTTGCTTGTAGAGTCTGCGTGTGCCTTGAGTAGGGTCTGTGGGCTGGTGACGATGATAGTAGGAGAGACGCTTCGTGTGGCGAGAACAAGGTCACACTCGCGACCCGCCACGGAATTCAGGGCGACTGAGGCATTCGAGTACAAGGCAACGAACGACAACACGAGGGTGTGGATGTTGGTGAGTGAGTCAACAGAGAGGAACAAGTCCGCGGGTCCTAATCGGTCTTTTGAGGGTACGGCTGCGATCTGGCCCGCGATGCCCGCCACGAGATTGGCCTGAGAGAAGCGCACCATCTGCTCGACCTGACCAGCATTGTTCAGCGAGAAGGTCACGATGTCCTGAGGAGTAGTCTCGGCACTAGATGGTCCGAGTTCGGTGCTAGCATCCTTGGGCGCCTCATTGATGATGTCTTGCCATGTGGCAACGTTGACGCTGCCACCTGTGCCTTCGGGCACCTCACTCCAGTCCATATGGCTGTTACCATCTTCAACAACCCAAATCAAGTTGCGAAGAGCCGGGTAGGCACCGACAACAGCATCAAGGGGGAAGAACCCAGGAACGGTGACGACGGTGTCGACAGCGGCGCGTTGGAGCATGGATACCAGCAAGTCGTGGGGGACGTCGAAAGGAATCAGGACGGCAGTCAGGTTCTTAGCGAAACTGCAGGCAAAAAGAGTAGTCAGGAACTCGATCGAGTTTGGGAGATAGATAGCAACACGAATGCCACCCTGCTCAGCAATGTGCTGGCCGATGAGGTTGATCTGTCGCGTAACGTCCTCTGTAAAGCGCTTGTCAGTCAGTGTACCTTGGATGCCCACTCATTGCTTCTCAGATCAAGTCCACATACCATGTTTGTGCTCAATGACCTTCTGCGAGCCAAGCGCAGTCAGCAGCTTGCCCTTGGCGCCAGCCTCACCACCCAGAACTGCTTTCCTCCAGATGTCCCGAAGATCTCCGTCGCGGCCTCGTGACCATTTCGCAGCATCAGGAGCCTTGACGTTCAGCCCTCCATTCAAAGGCATTGAGTGCGGGGACGCCTGTGCGCGGTATATGGCACTCTCACCCTCATGGCGAACTGTAGAGGGCACGGACTGGCGAGCAAGAAGCATAGGGTGGACATCGGGTTCGCGCAAGGTCGCAATTCGGTAGGTGACGAGGGCGACGAGAGCGGTGGTCAGACCAGTGGAGTAGATGTTCCATGACCCGAAGACACCCGTCAGAGCATTGTCGAGAGTTTCGAAGACTGCCATGATGACGATGGGCAGCTGGGCTGATCCGGGCCGAAGCGGAAAGGGTAATCGCCTTGGGCGTTGATCCAACAGAAATAGTTTCAAAGGGGCTGATATCGAGTGCGACGAGAGTTTCCGCTATAGGAGCACGTCGGTTGTCGCGAGCGTCGACGTTCTGGTCGTAGCCACAGTTTGTAGCGATGAGGGAGGGGCCGTTGTCAGCTCAGCTGGTGGTGGATGTGAAGCTGTCCCCGGTTAGACAAAGCAGTTGCAGACACCGAAGCTCAAGAGGGACAAGGCGGGGACCAAGTCAGAACTTGACCAATAAACCTACCCTGCAACCTGCTGACACCTAACGTACCTGATCCATTTACCATAGACATTTGCGTCTATGAATGTTTCCGAAGCATTCGAAGTGGACCTATAAACGAGGATGTCTTTCACATTATATGATGCGTGCTTAATCTTAGCACTTTATTCGTGTTGGCTACCACACATACACAATATCATGGAATGATGCGGCCTTGTGTGGTTACAACCATTAGCAAAGCCGAGGAGTAACACCAAGTCGTCATTTACCCAAGGCACACATGAGCTCCCGGCAGAACATCACAAAGTATATGCTCGATTTTCCATCGCAAAGCTCGGAGCCTCCTTTCAGTCTGAGCTCAAGCCACATCCCTCTTCAGATAAGAAGCAGGTGCCTCATGTTGAACAGGGATTCCGAGCGTATTTCAGCCCACCCCATTCGTTCAGGTAGGCTCGGCTTGCTGCCGTGCTAGCGCCACAAACTAAAAGAAGCGAGCACAATGGATTGATCATCGCGGCTTCCATGATCCGAGACTCCGGTGCACCGCCTTTGACTGTTCATGGCAGGCTAATTCTTCATTGTTTACATTTGTATTCTTCGTTGTTTGACCAGTTCATTGCATACCCATTCGGCCACAGTCCAGCCAGTTTGTAGACAACGCGACAGCCCGTCGGAACGGAGACCATGGCTAGTACCCCTGATGAGACCATCTCGTACAACCAATTCATCTGCATCGGCACTGGGTTTTCGGGCATCGGTCTTGGAGCGACGCTGCAGCGTTGGTACGGAATCACAGATGTTCAATTCTTCGAGCGAGAAGCTGAGATCGGAGGAACATGGTTCTTAAACAATTATCCAGGTACCCGAAAAACCTTCCTTAGTACTACTTATGAGTTGAACTCAAAAACTCACTTTGTTCACAGGAGCCGCTGCTGACATCCCAAACCTTCTATACTGCTTCTCCTATGAACCCAATATCACCTGGTCAAAACTTCTTCCAGGGCGTGATGAGCTACTGGCATACCTAAGGGGTGTCGCCGACAAGTACAACGTCCCCTCTCGGACCTCTTTTCGTTCTCAAGTATTTCGCTGCGAATGGTTTGAAGACCGGAAACGATGGAGAGTGCACGTCAGAAATCTCGAGACTGGGGCCGAATCTTCCCATGAGTCTCAGTTCCTCTTCTCTGCTACAGGCATCCTCGATCAGCCACGCGAGCTTAATCTCCCTGGTTTGAGCACTTTCGCAGGCCCTGTATTCCACACAGCGCGTTGGCGTCATGACATTGATCTTCAGGATAAGAACGTCGTGGTTTTTGGTAACGGCTGTACAGGCACTCAGCTGATGCCCGTCTTGGCACCCAAAGTTCGGCACGTCACGCAATTCATCCGATCAAAACACTGGATTGTCCCTTCTATGCAAGCAAAGACAATTGAAGGTCTCAAGTCTATCTACAGAAACTTCCCCGGTGGAATGAGACTAGTGCGCTTCATCCTTTATCTGGGCGCCGAGGATGACTTCACTGGCATTCATATGAACAAGAAGGGAAGTGCATGGCGGGCGAAGAAGACTGAGAAGATGAGGCGATTTATTCAGGAAACGGCACCAGAGAAGTACCATGATATGTTGATACCGGATTTCGAGTTCGGGTGCAAGAGGAGGGTATTCAATGCGGGCTACTTGGAATCTTTGCACCGTGATAACGTAACGGTCACAAACGAACGACCACAAGAGGTCAAATCTGACCACATCATCACGTCAGGGGGAAAGATCGTCAAGGCAGATGCTATCGTCTTCGCTAACGGTTTCAAGACTGAGCGTGTGCTAGAAGGTGTCGATGTAATTGGGAGGACACAGACTCTAGAGGAGCACTGGGACGAGCTCGGAGGGCCAGGCGCGTATGACACTCTGGCTCTCAATGGGTTTCCCAACTTTTTCATCATCGTTGGTGCGTCCAAGTCATGACCCTGACAGAGTGATGCAGCAGTCCACTGACAAAAATCCTCCCACACAGGACCAAACGCAGCAACTAGCCACACATCTGCCATCATGGCATCCGAGAACACAGTCAACCTGGCCCTACGCCAGATCAAGCCTGTCCTCGATGGTAGAGCAACAACCGTGGAGGTCACACAGACGGCTGAGGAGGAGCACGTCCAGCAGCTCCAACATGATTTGTCAACGCGAGTATGGGCTTCCGGCTGTAACGGCTGGTATGTTACCAAAGATGAAGACGGACGACCTGCATGGAATGCCACGCTGTGGCCGTATTCTCAGGCCAATCTATGGTATCGAAGCTTGTTCCCGACCAAGTCCCACTGGCAATATACCGTAAGCAAGCGGCTGGATCCTGACAGCACATACGCGAAGTCGATGCTAATCATCCACAGGGGACGCGTTCTTCACCTGCATCCTCTTTTGGCGTAGTATTCTACGGCATCGTGGTGGCCGCGATCTTCTCTCTAGCCGCCGTGGGAAGTGGGAAGAATCTGTTCTCGTTGGACAACCTACAGAGTTGGCGACGCAATATGACCATGTCTACAACTTGATCTTGCGGGAGACGGGATACAGCTGCGATGGAGCTCATGCTTAAGGGTCTACAGTATCTACAGGTGTTCACAATTTAATAACAGCAAAAGCGCCGGTGAGCAAGCTGCGAGACGTGCGAATGGACAACGTCATGTACAATTGCGTAATTAGACACCGCGTAGTAATGTGTAAGCTTGAACAGCATGGATTCTTTTTTCTTTGGACTTCTCGTCCTCTCTGGTATTCTGTCTACAGCAGGGAACAGAATCTCAACTGTTGAGCCCTGAAATCATCTGCAAAGGCTCGGTGTCCGGTGCTCCTTGTGTCAGAGCTGGTCAATCGCCTTACATTCCTAAACCGATGGCTCGCGAGGGAGCAAGAGCGCCTTGCGTGGAGCGATATTTCCGGACCGTCTCCTCCATCACTTGGAGACTTCCAGAAAAAAACAGCGCTCGCATGTGCTCAAATACCATCGTCGAATGACAGGAGGCTAACCGATTGTTGGCCCTCATGTCCCCCAAGTCTATGCTCATGGCTCAAGGTCGTCCCTATCCCAGGGAAGCCTTGAGCAAACCGACCAGCGAGCCGAGAAAAATCCACTTTTGTCTATGTGTGTGTACGGCGAAATCATGACCCTCTATCATGAGAAAAACGAGAAATGCCTCGAGAAGAAACCATTGGTAGACGGTAGAAACGTAATATGACATCATGTTCCTCTCCAGATTTTGGAAGGCCGGGAACATCGTCTCGTTCCAGCGTCCGTCTTCCGTGTTTCCTCGGTGTCGGTCTAAGGGTATCAGATGAGGTTGTCGAAATCAAAAGAAACGCGGTCTATGAGATGCTGCGTGGATGCCCTCGTGACCGAATTGCTTTTTGTTCGTAACAAAAAGGCACTCGTCCGTCCATCTTCGTAGGTCATGATGTCGCCGTGTCGTAAAATGAAAACGTTCAAAAAAGTCGCAAGAAGCGGTCGAAAACAAATATCGCAAGTGTGGTGCACTCAGGCACGGCACGGCCAACGCGATCTCGCGTGAGCCCGTTGTGTGCCGAGAATTTACCACCAAGAAGACTGGCCGCCAGGGCCACCGGGGTTGCCGTAGCTGCCACCACCACCACCACCGCCGCCGTAGCCACCGCCATAGCCGCCTCCGAAACCGCCGCCTGCCTGGGGCGGGCCGCCGTAGCCACCGCCGTAGCCGGAAGCCTGAGGAGGACCTCCGAAGCCGCCACCACTGCCGCCGCCGCCAGTGTTGAAGCCACCGCCGCCGAACTTACGGAAATCGCGGTTCTGGTTGCCGCCGCCGCGGCCACGGCCACCTCCACGTCCACGACCGCCTCCTCCGAAGGAAGACTCGCGGGCAATAGTCTCGAGGAAAGCAGGAACCTCCTGGTTGGCCTCCTTGAGCAGCTCCATAAGGTCACGGACGACACCACGGTTGCCACGGTTGAAGAAGGCAGTAGCAATACCAGTGTTTCCGGCACGACCAGTACGACCGATACGGTGAACGTAGTCGTCAATATCCGTGGGCAGGTCGTAGTTCACGACGTGAGTCACATGGGGGATGTCCAACCCTCTGCATTGATTGTTAGCTACTGTTGTGTTGATGGATGGTGTAAAAGATGTGGCAGAATAGTGTGCAGAATAGTGGGCAAGATAGGGGGTAAATTAGTAAACACAATAGGGAGTGGAATAGGCGGCAAGGTAGGAAGTGAGATAGGGAACAAGATAGGGAGTACAGTAGAATGCAGATGAGGAAGGGCTAAATGAGAGGCAAGATAGGGGGAGTGATAGGTGGCATGGTATATGGTAGGAAGTGGTGTAAGGAGGTGCAAGTAGGTGTAGTAAACTTACCGAGCAGCGACAGCAGTGGCAACGAGGATAGGGCAACGGCCATTGCGGAAGAACTCGAGAGCACGCTCACGCTCGCGCTGGGTGCGGTCTCCGTGAATGGAGGTGGCGGGGAAGCTCTGGTTGATGAGGAAATCCGACAGCGAATCGGCCATACGCTTGGTCTCAACGAAAATGAGAGTGAGACCACCAGCATGGGTGTGAAGAATGTCGAGCAAAACAGAGCGCTTGTCCACGTCCTCGACGTACTCGACCTTCTGAGTAATGTTCTCAGAGGTGGAACCAACACGACCAACAGACAGGAAAACGTAGTCCTTCAGGAAATCGCGAGCGAGCATCTGGATGTCGCGAGGGAAGGTTGCTGAGAACATCAGAGTCTGACGGTTCTGGACATTGGGCATGTCTTCACCCTCAACGATACGGCGAATCTGGGGCTCGAAACCCATGTCAAGCATGCGATCAGCCTCATCGAGAACGAGGTACTTGATGTTGCACAGGGAAATGCGGCCTCGCTCTATGAGATCCACAAGACGACCGGGGGTAGCCACGAGGAGATCGCAGCCACGCTCGATCTGGCGAAGCTGAGAACCGATGTCGGCACCACCGTAGACAACGCAAGGGCGCACCCAAGAACGGTAGGCGAACTTGCGAGACTCATCGTAAATCTGAGAGACAAGCTCACGAGTAGGTGCGAGAATGAGCGATGTGGGGTATGCCTTGCGCTGGCGTCCGAACTGACCAGCAGCTCCAGCGGGAGCGGGTGAAGGACCGTGAAGGAAGGCCTGAGACAGGATGGGGAAGAGGAAACCACCAGTCTTTCCGGAACCAGTCTGAGCACAAGCCATAAGATCACGGCCGTTGGAAACGATGGGAATCGAGTACTTCTGGACTGGGGTGGGAACCTTGTAGTGAGCAAGCTCGATGTTGCGGCAAAGGTGCTCATCGAGGGGAGGAGTGGTGAACTGGAGAACAGGCTCGGGAACATCGTTTCCGGAAGCCTCGACGGGGATGTCATCGTACTTCTCGAAGTTGATACCAGTCTGCTGCTTAGACGGGTCATCGACGACTCCGAAAAGCTCGCGCTCAACGCGAGGGTTGGCCGGGCCGGGAATGTGCTTGCCGTCCTTCCACTGACCGTCGCCAGAGCCACGAGCAGCGTAGGAACCGCCGCCGCCGCCGTGACCGCCTTCCTGGCCACCGTAGCCACCACGACCACCGCCGCCACCCCAGCCGCCGCGGCGTCCAGCGTTTGGCGGAGCACTTGGGGGTCCGTTACCGGGGAAGTTGGCCTCGGCACCGCTGTTCCAGTTGTTCTGACGGGCACCGTAGTTTTGGCTATATTGGTCAGTACGGTTCATCTCATGGAGGGGGTTCAGAAACATACTTTGCCCAGGCGCTCTGGTTGATGCCGTTCATCGGGGGACCCGGAGGGGGGCCGCCGTTCATGGCAGGAGGGGCACCATTGGGGACAGGTCCAGGGCCAGGGGCAGGGCCACCACGTCCGCGCATGTGCGGAGGGATGTAGGAGCGGCCACCGGGCTGCTGAGGACCGCCCTGCTGGCCATCAGGTCCGAGGTTAAGACCTCCCATGTTGAGTTGATCAGCCATATTGATTCGAGACGTTTGTTGAATTGGTATTCAGGTGGTATCGAAGTCGTGAAATCGTAGACTCTCAGAATCGAGAAGAGTACTCGTGACAAAGGTCTGTCCTGGCGAAGAAAGACAGAACGTTGAGATGAAGAGAACGACAGGGAGAAGAATGCCTTTCTCTAATTAGGTTGTTTGGACACGAGTGAGGCGTGTCAAATGTTGCTTCCTGCAGATTTCCCTCGAAGAACACGCAGAATCTTCAAAAGGAAAGACGGTAGGAAGGAAAGAAATGAGACGAGATGCGGGGGGAGGATGAGTGATGGAAAAGAGGAGAGGAGGGGGAGGAGTTTTTGTGGTTTGTGAGGGTTTGATGGATTTAGGGAGAAGAGGAAAGAAAAAAGGGACGAAACGAGAGAAGGCTCATCTCCCAGGAGAAGACGTAGGGGAGGCGAAAAAAAATTGGTGAGGCCGCAACAGAAAAGAGTTTAGCGTGGGCTGGGAGAGAACGTGACGCTAAGGTACGGGAAGCCTGACCTGCCAGTGGGTGTCAGTGGACGTCAGTGGAGGGTGAAGGTGGGCTTCAGTGCGCGGCACTTGCCCTGGAGGTGGAACTCCAGGGGACGATCGTAGCGGGCGGTGCGGGTGAAGAGTCCGCAATGGTGCGTTGGGAATCCCTTTAAAAGGATGTTACTGAGCGACACCTTGGTTCCAAGGCATCTTTAAGATCGAGCAACGATTTCTGCATGACCACGCATAATGCTCTGCACTTTAGGCTGGTGAAGGTACGGAAGCGCGGCAGAGTGGGCACTTTCAAGTTGGCCTGAACGCTTCGACAAGCCCAACGCTGAAAAGCACCCAACAGCCCAAGATTTCCTAATGGACCTCACCGCTCATGGCACCAATCGTGCCTGACTTCCACTTGGTGCAGCAGAAACGCGTGTTATAATGAGCTGTTTCCTGTTACATGATGCATGTTGCCTGCGGGCGACTCTTTCGGCGAAGTCCACATCTCTGTATAGCCCAAAGCCATCTCACAACTAAGATGACAAAACTGCCACGGGCAATAATTGACATGCGTGCAATTTGAGTACTTCGATTTTCCAGAGGACATGACTTGCTGTGACGTTGTCATTCGGCCGGGCCCGTATGTATCTATAGTTCGTCGTGGCAATATGTGGCAGCATGACTCGGTATTCAGTCAAGTGCTCGAGATAGAGGGTGCGGCTACCACGTGTGTCCAGTCCCGACAGGGCGAGACCACAATCCCGCCCAGAGATCATGTTGCTGCCTTGGAAATTTGAGCTGCGATGTAGTATGACTGCTCGGCAAGCAATGGTCATGTTGCCCTGCGGCTGGTGGCCGGACTTGTGAATGGGCAAGGTCCAGCTTTCTGGCGGCCTTGGTCGACATTCGGCCACTCTTGCGGATCGTGAGGTCACAAGGCTGGAATCTTCATCATGATCGAATCTTTCTTGTGTACTAGTACAAGCCATATCGCTCTATTGCGTTCCTCGTCAGCTCCACCCCAATCTTACGCACTCTTCACGACCTTGTCATCGTCGAACTCGATGTCTACGATTCCGTCTGCCTTGACTGCTTTCACCACCATGCCTTTGAAGTCGATCGGCAACCGCCTCTTCAGTTCGTCCGTGCACATCGTCAAGAGCTTGATGCCCTGTCCGAGTGTGATGTCTGGATGATGGTGCTTGTCGAGAATCGCAAGACAGTAGTATCTAAGAGAGACCCTTGTTAGCAATGGCGCCATCACACAGAAACATTATAGGTTCAAGCAGGGGTTCCTCACTGTGCATATCCATGCGCAGCATATGGAAGCTCAGCCAGTGACGCCAGGTAATCCAGCCAGTATAACGATGGCTTGCCCGTGATGGGATCGACGCCGCCCATCAGAAGGTTGACGTTGTACGGTTTGCGCGACCGTAAGCTCGTTGCAAGCTCTCCGCGTACGAAATTGGCAAGCCCGGATGGTGAAAGGTCAGTCTCGTTGCGCATCGAGTACAGTTGGGCGTTCCTTTGGATGTATTCGGCGAATTGTACTGCCAAGGACGTCAGCATTGCGGCCACTGCCTAAGCACCAATGCGCCAAAAACGACTTGCCTGTATCTCCTGCCTCTCCTGAGAACGCAAGCAGAGTGTTCTTGTTCAAAGCTCTGGTCTTGTCGTCGGACGCTTTCAGAATGGTAGCACCTCGCATCGCCGCCTTCGATGCGGCGATCAATGTGAAGTCCTTGCCTGTGATACCGAGTAGAACCTCCCTAAAAGCAAGTCAGTATACACAAACACGCCATGCTGTGAGGGGTAGGCTTACATGTTGACGGTGTCGGTTTGATTCGCCTGGAGTGGAAGGAAAGCTGTTGTTGAAGCACAAGGTGGTTACGATGATGGAGCTCCGAGCGACGCCTGTATAATCCCAGGCTGTAGCTGCACTGCGCGTCAAGCTCCAACAGCGTGCTCCAGCCTCACTCATCAGCCACTATATCTGGGCTGGGCGCGGAAAAACCCAAACCCCGAAAGACAGGTCTTATCGGTGCGGCTGATAAGCCCTCTGGACCCACCCGACTTTCAGTCTTGGGCGACTCTGGAACTTTTTTTTCTTGGGCTGCGAAGAGTGAGGATTTGCTAGAAACTCACCACCAATGCGGGACACTCTTTTCTAAACGGGACACTGGACCTCTATTCCCAGCGTACTCGCCCAGCATGTCGTCCTTTTTCACAGCGCCGTCTTCACAGAAGAAACGGAAAAGCACAAGTGTTTCTGAACAGCCCAAGAAGAGACTTGCTGCTGTGAAGACCAACGGCAAGAGGACAGCCAGCAAGCCTGCCCACCCCGCCAAGGGATCAAGACCAGCGGCAAAAGACGACGACGACGAGTCTATTTCGGGAAGCGATTCTGACGGCTTTGACAGCGAGCCAGAAGTGGAAGACGAGAATGAGGTTCGGGACGAAGACGGGTCAGACGACGAAGCAGAGACAGCAGCCGAGAGACGGCTCAGGCTAGCAGAGCGCTACCTAGAGAATGTCAAGGAGACTGTGGACGAGGTCGGCTTCGACGCAGCTGACATCGATCGAGATCTGATCGCCGAAAGGCTGCAAGAGGATGTTGCTGAGACGAAGGGCCGCGTCTACCGCCAATTGGCCCCAGAAATTGCTCTCGATGCTGCATCGAGGACGCTTTTCCGCAGCAATACCAACACCGTCACATCTGTCGCAGCATGCGCGCCTTACTTCTACACTACCACAAAGGATCGATACTTA
The DNA here is from genome assembly GCA_021347865.1 of Sarocladiaceae sp. CBMAI 1973. Classification (NCBI taxonomy): domain Eukaryota; kingdom Fungi; phylum Ascomycota; class Sordariomycetes; order Hypocreales; family Sarocladiaceae; species Sarocladiaceae sp. CBMAI 1973. The sequence goes on along the minus strand of WNLN01000042.1, from coordinate 66,761 downwards.
CACAAATGGAGGACTCAGGATTTACCACAGCACCAGTTCCCTCAAACAACGAGGCGAAAACCCAAGAAGGCCCCAGCACCAGCGAGGAAACGGCCAGAGCTCGAGGCATGGATACAAGGCAACATGAAAAGGTCAGAGGATCGCACTTACCAACGTCATGTTGGACAAATCCTCTGCGTTGCCGCTTCGCCTGACGGCAAGTACGTGGTCACTGGCGGTGCCGACAAGAAGCTTATTATATACGACGCTGAGACCCTGAAATCGCTCAAGGTCTTCACGCATCACCGTGACGCGGTTACTGGGCTCGCATTCCGCCGTGGTACGAACCAACTCTACTCATGTTCCAAAGACCGGACAGTCAAGGTCTGGAGTCTTGACGAGTTGGCGTATGTCGAGACACTGTTCGGACATCAAGACGAGGTCGTGGACGTCGATGCACTCGCGCAAGAGCGGTGCGTGAGTGTGGGTGCTAGGGACCGTACGGCAAGGTTGTGGAAGGTCGCCGAGGAGACCCAATTGGTCTTCCGTGGCGGAGGCGGTAGCAAGAAGATCCCTCCAGGCATCGATCCACGGACTGTTCTCAGTGAGGGCAGCATGGATCGTATAGCCATGATTGACGACGACTTATTCGTGACGGGAAGCGACAACGGCGCGATTGCGCTATGGAGCCTGCAGAAGAAGAAACCTGTATACATTGAGCCTCTCGCGCATGGCCTCGACCCCCCACCAGCTCCTAAAGAAGCATCAGCAGAAGAAGATCCTGGGCCGGAAGTCGTCCCTGCACCAACTCCTCGATGGATCACCGCCCTCAAAACAATACCCTACTCCGACATCATCTTCAGCGGCAGCTGGGATGGTCAGATCCGAGTTTGGAAACTTAGCGAAGATAAACGCAAGATCGAACCCCTCGGCACCCTATCTAGCGACAACACGAATTCGAAGTCTGAGTCGGCGCCTGCCACTGGCACATCACCTGCTATTACTGGTATCATCAATGATATCGCTGTCTTCGAGCGTGGCGATAGGGGCAAGGACGGCATCTGTGTGGTCGCGGCAGTCAGTAAGGAACACCGCTTTGGTCGGTGGAAGCTCGGCAACAAGAACATGGGGAGGAACGGAGGCGTGATCTTCGAGATACCAAGGACAGCCCATCCTACGCAGAATGGGGCACATTCGAGTGAAGAAGGAGAGGATGAATGATGTGTAGAACATAGCATAATGCAAAAAGCAACCACTTCAAATTTGTGCATTACGAGAGTCGGACTTTGTAAAAAGAAATACTTGTATTGTTGCAACAGTCGAGGATAAGTCTAGACTACAAAGTGAGCAGGAGGTATAGCAATGCAATGAGTCCTCTTTCTCGTTTGCCAACACTTGAACGCCTTCCCAGCCTCGCTGTGGTGATGATGCAGAAAACAGAATACACGACGCCGCGAGCGCAATGCCTCGCCAGCATCTTGTTTAGGTCGCTATTGTGCTGGACAGCGAACACACACCCCACCCCCAATGGGTCACGGAAACCCCTGCTGACTTGCCCGTAATACGGAATCATGGCTCGTAGGCATGACGGAGTCAGTACTCGACGACTAGTCTGACTCTGATTTCCGGTCGATACCGTCATACGTCACGCCGCTCTCCGACTGAGTGTTCCCATTGCCCACCGTCTCCATCTTTGCCTTTGCCGTGAAATGCGACTGCAACATCTGGTCGGCGAGTCGACGTCGGCGTCCTGGCGTGGCTGGCATTCTCTCTTGCTTCTGCAACTTTTTCCGCTTCCGAGTCTCACTCCCAGCAACACTGGCCTCTCTCATAAGATCCGGAGATGAAGTGAGCTCCTCGATGAGAATGACGTCTTCATCAGCTTTTGGCACGCCTTTTGCGAGGATGTCAGACCTGTCATTACCCAAGCCTGGGGCCATCGTAGCATCTGGCTCCGTGGTCTCCGGTGGCGCTGGAGAAGATCTTGCCGTATGGAAGCTGTTCGAGGACGATGGATTCTTAGAGCCGTCTGTCCTTGGCGATGCAGCAGGTGATACATGGAGTGATGCAGGGGTACGGTCAGCGGGCTGCAGTAATGGCTCCGCTTGCGATAGAGCAACATCCTTGGGTGAGGTGCTGGTTTCTGCAGCGCCTCCCTGTCCGGTTGCAACGGCGGCCGCTTCTGTTGGAGCGATTGTCAAGTCATTTTCCACCGACTCCTTTACACTTCCTGGCGATTGGCTTGACATGGTCAAGTCTCTATCCTTCCTCTTAGCCCGTCGCCTCTCAATCTTCTCTTTCATCTCGAATTCCAAAGACTTTTGCTGCTGTTCTTGGAGAACAAAGATGAGTTGTCGAATGACCTTCCTCTGTTCTGTCGCTACGACTTTCCAGGAAAAGGGCTCCTTCTGCAAAATGCGCCGCAGAAATTCGTTAGGTTCCCGGAGGAACTCTTCGACATACGCCAACACGTAGATTCCACAATCACACCAATTGTCTTGTTGAGGAATCGACTTCGCAGTAATGCCAGGTATGTGGTTGATCTGGTCTTGCATCAGTTTGGCCTTTGCTTCCGCGGCCAAGTATTGCCTCAAGGCTGAGCAAGTTTTCGGATGGGCTGAACCGAGCGAGTCCAACGTGACGATCCTAGGTCTAGTTGGGTCTTGGCTGGGCCTGAGTTGACTTGGAGTTTCGACTGATCCTGCCTTACACAAGTCTTTTTCGGCTTTAGTCGGGGACAGCAGCTCGGACGTCGTCAGCTCATTCGCTGGAACCATACCGTCTGCAAGTCGTACTTGAGAGAGCCTCTTGCCAATGGCGGCGACCTTTGTGGGGGTCGCCGCTGGCTCGTCCGCGTCGTTGACGCCGGAGGACACGGAGAGGACTTTCCCCGGATTGCAAACAATGGCGAGATACCAATGTGCGTTCTCGTTGACCGGAACCACCAGGTAATCGTAGGAGAAAATGTCCACCTTTGATGTCCAGCTCTTCACGCCTTCGTATTGAATCTTGCCCTGATTTGACTTGAGTTTCTCGAAAAAGAAAGTACTGAAGAAGTAGACCCTTTTCAGCATTGCAGGATCCGTTTCCTCAAGCTGATGTTGTAAGTATCGAATCCAGAAATTGATCAGATTGTCGTTGAGGAACTCTCCATCGTCGAGTCTGCAAATATCGGCCTGATCCACGGTCGTACGGTTCTTGCCAGTCGGCGGCCATACCAGGGATTGTTTCCAATTGTTAGCCCATTGAGGATTCTTCTCCGTCCACCGAAGCGTGTTGTGGTCGAGTGGAAGTGGCGAGGAGCGCCGCGTGCGACGTGGTTGAGGCTTTTCGCCGTCGCCGAAATGATGCCTAGTTGAGTGCCTTGGGGACCCGTCTTTGTCCGCGAAAGAAGGTTGACGTTCTCTTCCGTCGACGCGTTGCTTTTCCCTAAGTGTGCTGCCTGACCCCAGAATTCGTTCAGGAGATGCGGACCGTCTGCGAGCGACGCTGCCGTCCGAACGTCGAGACTTAGACACATTTGCTTGAGGATCATCCATCTTGATGGTTTTCTTCCGGTCAACTGCTTCTTTCATGGCTTTTTTGAAGATAGCTCGCAGCTGAATACTGCGTGAATGGTTAGATTTTGTTATGTTCTCCGATGTAGAGGGCAACTTACTCGTCCTTTTGTTCGGCCTGGTTGAAGCTCAGGGATCGACGGCTGACCAGCTCCGCATCTTCTAGGTAGCGGAATTCGAATGCAACTGAGGCAGGATGGTCTTTGCTTGATGATCGCTTCACCTGTATGAACTTATTGTCGGGGTGAAAAGACAAATAGCCTGTCTTGAGATCAATATCCATCCACGCCAAATCGTCCTGTTTTCGACCGTTCTCGTCTGTGGCCACAAGGACCCACGGCCTTTCTGGCTTGGGCTGGAGAAATACAGGCCCTCTCTGGTCCTCGGCCGCAACGAAGAAATGATTTCCAGCCGCTGCTTTTAGCACACCCGAGCTAAGATGGTCGCATTTGGATGATATCCGAGGCGGTGTCACGAAGTACGACGACTTGATATCACCTCTAGACGTAGATTCGCCTTCGGAATCATCGAGTATTTCGGCTGACTTGAAGCTTTGTTTGTGCCTGCGCTGGTGCACAATCTGAAGCTCATCTGGCTCTTCTGGCGACTGAGCTTTCGTCCTCTTCGCCTGTCTCTGCGACACGAGATGAGCAGGTCGTGGACGTTTTGCGCCGGTCAGGTCCGACGAAACCTTGGCTGGTGGCGGATTATCCACGGCCAAATCATCGACATCAATACGGTAAGGGCTTGCGCCTCGCTTTGGCCGCTCGCGGGATTGCGACAAAGACGACGAAGCCGTGGCATCAGCTTCCACGGAATCTATGCTCAAGTCTCTGAGGTCTACCTGCTTGCGATCGTTCAGTCCCTTGATCGGAGGCCTGATGAGTCTTGATGACTTCTTCGAGTAAGTCATTTTGGATGCATTCCCCGAACTACCAGGCGTGTTACGGCCCTTGTTCGGATGGTCGCTTTTCCCAAGCCCGGTACTGGGGGAGGCAGGGCGCGCTGAGATCTCGACGATCAGTGAGCCTGGGGCATCTCTTGGTTTTACGGATCGCGGAGTCGACTGGCTCGGGGCCTGAGCTGTGGATTGAGACATCGCTCCAGGCTTGCGCGACATGGTGTTTTTCGGCCCTACGCCAGAGGCGTTCATGCGCTTCTGTACTATGGTTAGCATGGCGAATGACATGCAAGATAAATCATGACTTACGAGCCTACCATGCATTCTATCTTGTGACGTCCTGTAAACGGTTCAGCGATGGCTCTATAGCTTTTCCACGACTTGGTAACGTCGGCTTAGAACATACCCATAGTCGGGGAAAGAGGTTGTGTCTTCAGACAAGTATCGAGAAAAGGCGCTGAATAGCATTAGCGAACGGCATCGGACGTGTATCTCGAGTCGACCAAACGCACTCCCAGGTAGGGTTGGCCTTCTTCTTGTCTTTTGGTCTAGGTGTAGGCGTGATCGCTTCAGGAGGCTGAGCTTTGCCGGAAGTATGCTCGTTCGACTTCGTTTCGTGGAAGGTGCTTTCGGCTCTATAACAAGTGGGATTAGCTACATGACAAGATCTGTGCAAACAAATACTCACTCTGGCAGCTTCGGTGGTTGTTCAACTGCACGGCCTTCAGCTGTGTGTCGGGAGGACGATAATGGCTGCTTTCCCTAAGAAATGGTAGAGGTGAGGTCAACGGAGGGGCCCTTCCAGATCAAAATCGTGTGCCATGCTTGGCTACGTCGTGGGGGCGTCTGGGCACTAACGGGCCGCTGCAAGGGTTGCGAACAGCGCTCCGTACACGTTTGAGCCCACTGAGGTGGTTTCAATGCGACAGTCACCATGAGAATTGCGCTCCGAGAACGGGCAGACAGTGACGCTTCCTCGACGCATTGACAACGACTGAGAAATGAAATACGTTTTGTCTTCGACGCTCACACACACATCATTCATACTCCATCATCAACAGAAATCAACTTACAGCTTTTCGTGCGCTGCTGGGTCGCGCCATCTGAACATGACTTGCTACCACATGTAGCGTATGAACGATCGCTACGGCCACACATAACAGCCGGCCCGCCAATGTCACCGCATCTCATCAACGAGAGCTCAAGTTCGAGTCGCGCAGCGGTTTGGTGCAGAGTTCGGTTTGCAGTGAATAGGCTGGGAACTAAGGACAAAGTGCGGTCATATTCCCGTTCGAGTTGTAGATGTAGGTGAGGTGGTGTTGTGCCGCGTCGCGCTTCCTCTTGATGTTGCCGGGCCTGTCAAACGTGTGCCGTTATCAACAGACCAACAACTCGGGCTGATCTGCCCCCAAATCGTGCAGAACTGTCGCCATCTAAATCGCAAAAGCTCGTGTGGGAATGCATATTCGAAGTGCGCATAAAGCATTTATAGACTTGTGGGCTTTGTAATTAGATACCCTCCAGCAATACCTACCTTATGCGTGACTTGTACGGGTGTCCTTCGTCAGCCACATCATGAGCTTTGCTGTGGCGCAGGCGAAGCTACCTTTGTAGCTTGTCGCAGAAGGCCACCATCCCACTAAGCTTAGACGACCGTGTCCAGTTCATCTACGATACTCTCGCTCTTGTCCCGTTGCCCACCGCTCATCTTTGTCCATAACGAATCTCTCAGGACTGCACCAACCAAGATACCTGACTTTGAGAGGCGCCAGAGCAATTCATTTTCTTGCGGTCCGTCCCAGGGACTCGCGCGCCGCCCATCATGCACAACACCCTCAACCGAATCCAGGGCGCCTTCGGCTTCTTTACCACCGTTGCGTTCGTCCTGGCCGCTTTCATTGCTGCGACAGACTTCTATAACCCTCGAACCCCGAGCGGCACTCTCAACCCCGAAAATGTTCAAGTGTACGCTCCAACGGCCTTGCACAAAACGCACAATGATTCTCCACGACCAAGCTAACGAACCTCGTCTCACAGAGTCAAAGGACGTCCTCACTACTATAGCAGCAAGAAGGAGGAATACGCTATTATAAAGTTCTCCATGGACGCAGATCTCTCTTCGCTCTTCACATGGAACACGAAACAGCTCTTCGTGTACGTCACGGCTGAGTGGCCCGCCGCCAACGCAAACGAGACCAACGAGGCCGTCATTTGGGATGCGATCATCACCAATCCCAGTGCCGACCACCTGCAAAACATTGGCCCAGCAGCTATGAAGAAGCTCAAGAAGAGCTCCGCGGGAAAGAAGGTGGACCGTAACAGGCAAGACATTATGCCCCCTGCTGCACTGCGAGAAGTCGTTAACATTGCTTTTAGGGGTCTCCTTAAGCTCAAGAACCAAAAGCCGAAGTACCAAATCACACACCCCTCAGGCAAGATTGCCGAGGTCGAAAATGTTAAGCTCAGGCTTCACTACAATGTTCAGCCCTGGGTCGGTGCACTGACGTGGAATACTGAGCAAAATCATCTGGTCTGGAATGCGCTGAAGGGAGGCATCAGCGCTGCCTTCGATCTTCCCGCTATCAAGAAGAAGAAGACATGAAGCAAGAAATGTCAATCATGCCACAGAAACTCTCAATCAAAGACACAACTCGCATACATGATCTCGTACGATTGCCAATCATTTCGTACATTATTTAACACTCGTAACTACATCTTGGATATGCACAGCTTCAGATTCTAGATGTAGAACCAGCAGAAGGGGCTCTAAATGCCTTATCCACGGCATTCCTGTTCTTTAGACATGGTACCCAGTGACGACCAGGTTACTAGTTCCCAGTCGCCTGCGTGTTACCTCCATGTCCTCCGTTCCCTCGAGGAGCCCCACGGCCTCGGCCACGGCCACGACCACGGCCTCTCCCGCGAGCATTATCCAAGTTCGCAGGTGGTGGTACACTAGAGTACATGCCTTCCTCATGTCCCTGAGCGCCTGGAGAACCATTGTTTCCCCCTCGCCCTCGGGGGTGACCATTGCCACGACCATTCACTTGGCCATTGCCGCGACCGCGAGGGTTGTTACCTCCCGATCCAGGAGGGGGAGTGCCACCTTGCGCGCCTCTGTAAACTAGAGTACTGTGTACCAGGTTTGGAGCACCACCTCTCCCGTTCTGCTGGGGTCCTCCACGTCCACGTCCGGAGGATTGAGCGCCGCTCAGTGCGCCACGCCAACCACCTCTCAAGGGCGCAGGGGCGGCGGCATCTTTGTATTGTGGAACACCAACTGAGCCATAAGGTCCAGCGGAGGATGTGTTCGCAACCTTGCGTCTCTGTTGGGACTTGCTTGACGCCGAAACGACCTGCTTGTTGCTGGTATTGAGTACTGAGGATGAGGCAACGGTTTGGCCCCGGAACGGCGGAGTTCGATCACCAAGCGTCGTGCCGCTCATGAAAGATGTGTCCCAGACCACATCGAGGAGCAAGGCCGTGGCGGTCCTACTGATGCCGACGACTGTGCCGCGAGTCGCAATTGGAACTTTTCCTGCTGCAGCCACGAATGTCACACGGTCACCAAGGCTGAAGTTTTGGTTGCCAAGAACGAGCTCGGCATCCGCCGGCTTCAGGAGGGCAGAACGTGGCACGCCCTTCATAGGCTTGATCGTGGTTTCTTGAGAGGCCTGATACATCTGATCACCGAGGCTGGCCAGGGCCATGACAACTTCAGAATCGAGTTGTTCAGCTTCAAGCGGGACGCGCTCGAATTTGTTGGTTTCTTGCTTCTTGAGCCAGGCCGAGATGTCCTTGACTCTTTGCGAGGCTGTCTCCTTGTCTTTCCAAAGGTCGGTGTCGTACACGTCGCTCTTTTGAGCCTCTTTTTGGATGGCGACGAAGAAGTCGGGAAATGCAACCATATAGTCCGCAATGAGTTTGATAGCAAGATTGCTGAACTCCCAACCAGTGTGAGACTTGCGAGAGTACCCGAGAACCTTCATCTTTCGCCCCTCGAACTTGAGATTCAATCCGAGATTCAGTTTCAAGCCAGTTGAGCTGATGACTTGATATGAAGAAGTGATCTTGCTCAGAATGAGAGGGTGCAGTCCAAGCTTCTTTGCGACGGCGAACGAAGGCGTGTAGGGGTTGGTCCGCTCCGCATTGTGAATAACCTGCCTCGCGAAGTCTTGCTCCTTGTTCTTCAGAGTCGAAACGTGGATATCCGCCTTGCCATTAGCGTGACCTGAGACCTCGAGTGGTCGACCGAATGCGTAATCACCGAGGAAGAACGCGCGAGTACCTTGCGGGAACTCCTCTTCAATGGGCAATGCCTCCTTCTCGATGAAACGTTCATCCTCATTCGCGACTTCGTCAACAACCGTTTGGGCTGCATAAGTGCTTCTGAGGCTGGGATTTTCGGCGTACTCCTTGATCAGAGCACCCTCTTCGGTCTTACTCAAGCCGCGAAGCATGTGCACGAAGACGAGACACTCAACCTGTCCAATAGTAATTCCTAGGCGCTTTGCATGCCAATTCTCAAGGAATGCAGACTCCTTCGAGAAGTCTGCAGCTTCCCTGTTGGCATGATCCTTGGTGATGACGTCCTTGCCATTCTCGGCCAGCTCGTAGCTGAAAAGCTCATCCTGAACTTTCATGACCTTTGCTTCTTGGAGGAATGGATATCCAACGAAGCATCGCTGTCCCAGCTTGGCCTTCCAAGTGTCTATCTTGGTCCGCATTTCGGTATCTGTCAAGGTGACCACGATGCTAGGGTTGCGGCTGTCGGTCTGGAAAACATTGATTCCGTAGCCTTCGACCAATTGCGCGGTGTAAGGCAGGGTATGTAAGGTCGGGAAGCCGGCGAGGGCTTCCACGTTCAACAGCGCTCCATTCGTGAGGCCGGTCAGAAAGTCTAGGCCCTCCATACTGGGGAGATCGTAGATGTTTTCGATGCAACGACAATTTTGCACCTCCGGAAAAATCCCAGGGAGTGGCGAGGGATAGGTGAAGTTCACCTCCGAAGAGTATGTGAATTTGATTGGAACACCAAAGCCGTTGCGGGACTTCTCATCGTCCGACAACAGATCGTTCTTCGGTCCCATCGCGTCCAGGAGTCGTTTCTCATCAATGAAAGGGATCTTCACAACTGCCTCCCAGTCCATTTTCTTTCCATTCATGTCAAGGTCAAAGTCGCGCGGATAAAAGTCCACAATAGGTGAGTTGGGGTTCGTCATCAGGTCGTGATAGACTGCAGGCACAATCTTCTTACTCCTGTCTGGCAAGACACCCATGAGCTGCTCATATGGTCGGAAGGGCTGGCCTTTCTTGAAATTGAGGTCGGCATTCAAGCCCTTGGCGACATCTGTCCCTCGTTAGTTGATCCCAAGCAATAATCGAGAAGTAGCTTACCAGAGATGAGAGGCGAGTAGTGGTAACGGTAGAACCATGGCCAGGATGCAATGCCCTGGTAATAGTAATAGAGCACCCACTGAAGTCCCTGGACGTAGTTCTCAGCAAGACCTGTCAGCTCACCGTCGTACTCCTCGGGAGTCCATTCGGGGAACTTTTGCAGATAGTACTTCGTCTTCCAGCCCTGATACTTATCCTGGTACAGCTGCTTGTAGTGATCTTGGGCATCTTGGGCAGAGATGTCTGCAACCATGGCGTTGTCGTAAGTCTTTGTGACACGATAAGCGGCAAGGTTACCCTCTTCCTCGTCGTCATCATCCTCATCGCCAGCAGGCTTGGGTGGGAAAGATAGGATGAGATGTCGGCGGCCGTCGTCATCTTCCTTCGTCGTCCAGTCCAGGTGCATAGAATCAGCAAGATCCGCAACAAATTTGCGGTCTTCGGCCTTCAGCTCTGTACCAAGGTCAAGCGCCTGATCGGACCGTTTCGACACGAATGGTCTGATCTTCTGTTTCCAGATATCGCGTTGCGCTGAAGTGATGACGAGCTTGCCACCCTTCGGGGTCTGCTTCTTGGCCCCGTTGGTAGTTTCCATCTGCTTCTCAAGTTGTTTCGCTGCATACCACTTCTCATCGGAGACCTCGCTCTCAAATTGCTCAAGTTCGTACTTGCCAATTTCTTCGAGGAGGTTTTTCAATCGGCCCATGTTGATCACGCCGTCTTCGTTGATATAGCCATCGCATGTTGGCAGAACTTTCTTGTAGCTCTTGAACATATTTGCCAGTGCACCTTCGTTGATGTGTAGCCCTGGGAGGTTGGGCAAGAAATCGTTGCCCACAAAGAAGGACATGAGAATGAAGTCGTCGATGATGCGCTCGAGATCGACCGGAAAGCTCATATCACTGCTCTGAAGTTCCTGAAATTCCATCTCCAGATACTCTCTCACGATACATAAATGTAAGAGATAGAAGTTCTGATGTTCGAGTTCCTTCGACTTCGTTTTGGACGCACGACCAAAGGTAACTTCTTCTCGGAGAAGGCAAAAATGAGGATCGTGACTAAGAAGTCCCAGCATGATCAAGTCGGCATCCAGGCCATACAAGCAGTGACGTACATTTGGGTTGTAGTCGGGCTGGGCCTTCGCATTGCGAATATACTCCATGATTTTGTGCTCGCCTTCACCAGGAACTTCATGGCCTGATAGGATGACTTCGCAACCTTGCCAGTCGGTGTCCTCTGTGACCTTCTTGTTGACAAAGTAGCGCAGCTGCTGTGATAACTTTGCCATGAATTCGGTTCCTGCGATGCATGAGTATTCGGATGCACATTACGTTAAAATTGACCTTACCTGGCGTGATACAGTTGCTGTCGAACGGCTCTTCTTTTTGGCATCTCAACTCCTTGAGCAATAGCCTTGTCACGGGCTTGCTCAACTTCGAGAGCCGTTCTGAAACGTCGGGCACGCTGTTGGTTCATCTTCGCTCGAGGAGCCACACCATCAATCGCCATGAAGAACAGCTGCTTGGGCTTGATCTTGCCGAACAGATGCTCAATGTAGTTGAAGATACGAATGAACATCTCTTCCTCACTCAGGCGGAATGATACATCTTCTCCAGCATCTTTGTGGGTACAGTTGTGGATGATACCATTCATATCAAGCTATTCCATTATCAGCTCGTCGTCAACGGAGGTGCGATTATCGGGGTATCGAACGTAGAGGCAGTCGAACTCGGGGATGCGATTCTCTGCTATCACCTGCGAGATCGCAGGATAGCGTTCCGACAGCCATCGGAAGAACTTGGGAACACTGTGAACAGAGATCAGTCAGTACAAAGAGCCAAAGCGTGAAGCAGGGAGTTCATACCCCATATTGAATCAGGTGCAGGCGGGGAACAGCCCTCTCGAAATACAGAAATGCGTGAAGCGTCGTTTTCTGCAAGAAAGCTTCTGCTGCCTGGTAGACTTGATCTCGCAAATCTTCGTGAGCAGGAGCTATGTTTAGGGCCAGCCTCAATGCACTTGGATCGTCCAAATGAGCCAGACAAGAACACAAAGAACTCCGGTCTGCGAACAGATATATAGGAGGAAAGGGGAGGGGGAGGGGGGTTGCGGCGAGTGGATGAGACGGAAAGGTGATCGTGAAGCCAGTTGCAAGAAGCAAGTCGTGGTTAGTCGAGTAGACACCGATGGCTCATCGATGCGACGCAAATGCGTTAGACCAGTTTAGGTTGGAGGGGCGATGGCTGAAAGGTGGGGTCCCATCGTCGTGGCTGGAGCATCCTGCTCTGACAGCCCTTTTGGTAATATAGATGCAGCAGGTCTTGACGGTGGGGCCTCAAATCAAGTCGAGACTCAGGAAATTGCAGTCGGTCTCCAGATCCGATATATAAGTATCGTTTTTAGAAATGAAGGTCCAAGCCCAGAAGCACACAGCGGAGCCATTGTGAGGCAAGGCAAGATGGGCGATGAGCGCCACAATTGGTCAAGCATACGCCACACCCTTTGTGGCAGTTAGCTGTAGCGATGGAGCTGCCAGCGATTGGCCGCCTCCTTCACTTAACGCGACACGCGTGAACATCGGTTTTCAGCCTTCTCAGATTACTCTCAACGGCTAACACATCGTCTCGGTCCGTGACAGCAACAAGGTCATTTCGGACCCTCACAATCAGTCCGAACAGTCTCATACATTGCGATACTATTTCAGAGTGCAACAAAGTTTACCGTCGCTGCAATGCCGCCAGCTCAGGTTGAGGATCTCGACCCTGATGGTGAGTTTGCATGCATGCAACGCGATCGCCGGCCAAGGGAGCTAACTTCAGTTACAAGTCGCCATGACACATGGAGAGGAAGACGATCAGACCGAGCGTTTGATTAACGAAGGTCAGAAACGACCCTCACTCTACACGTTATCACATGCTTACCACCTCCTAGAGTACAAGACATGGAAGAAAAACAGCCCCTTCCTTTACGACATGATTCTTGGGTACGCGTCGTTCGCTCCGGACTCAGCTTATGTATGAGACTAATCTTTTGCAGCACGGCTCTTACCTGGCCAACTTTGACTGTTCAATGGTTCCCCGACGTAAAGGAGCCGGAGGGAAAGAACTACAAAGTGCACCGCCTACTCCTCGGTACACACACTTCTGACGAGAGCACGAACTTCCTGCAAATTGCGGATGTGCAAATCCCAAAATCGGTGGCGCCGAACCCGGACAACTACGATGAGGACCGTGGCGAGATCGGCGGGTATGGTGATTCAGGCGAGGTCGCTGCCATCAAGTGCGATATTGTCCACAAGATCGAGCATCCTGGTGAGGTGAACAAAGCGCGTTACCAGCCACAAAATCCAGACATCATTGCCACCTTTTGCGTGGACGGCAAGCTTCTGATCTTCGACCGTACGAAGCATGAATTGCAGCCGAGCTCCCTCGGCAAGGTCAACGCACAGATCGAGCTCGTAGGTCACAAAGCTGAAGGTTTCGGCCTGGCGTGGAACCCCCACGAAGAAGGGTGTCTGGCTTCAGGCAGCGAGGATAAGACCATGCGCCTTTGGTAAGTCTGACATGCTGTTGAATGGTGAAGCTGGGTAATGCTGACTGTGCCAAGGGACCTCAAGACCCTTGAATCGGAGTTGCGGGTGCTGAAACCGTCCCGCACATATACACACCACACACAAATCGTCAACGACGTTCAATACCATAACATGTCCAAGAACTTCATTGGCTCCGTGTCAGACGATCAGACATTACAGATTGTCGATGTGCGTCAAAGCGATCTCGACAAAGCCGCCGTCAAGGCTGTAGGTGGGCATCTTGATGCCATCAACGCTCTGGCCTTCAACCCAACGTCAGAGGTTTTAGTTGCCACGGCTTCGGCCGACAAAACCATCGGTATCTGGGATCTTCGCAACGTCAAGGAGAAGGTTCACACGTTGGAAGGCCACAATGACGCTGTGACCTCGTTGTCCTGGCACCCAACGGAAGCCGGAATCCTGGGTAGTGCAAGCTACGATCGCAGGATCATCTTTTGGGACATGTCACGCATCGGCGAGGAGCAGTTGCCTGACGATCAGGACGATGGACCGCCTGAACTGTGAGTCTGAGTCGCTCTTAATCGATGCACTTTACTAATGCGGCTTTCACAGTCTGTTTATGCATGGTGGTCACACCAACCATCTTGCGGATTTCAGCTGGAATCCCAATGAGCCCTGGCTCGTGGCCAGTGCCGCCGAGGACAACCTCCTTCAAATTTGGAAGGTGGCTGATTCGATTGTTGGAAAGGATGACGGCGATCTTCCGGTCGATGAGCTCGACCGATAGATGAGGTGGAAAATCGTCCAAGACTCTCGATTCTCAAGTGTCAGAGCTTAAACACACCATGGCTTCGGTCCCCAGCAGCCATGACCTGCGCTTTCGGAGCAGCGAGGAGTGGGCAGTCCAGATTTGCACTAGAGGGAGCATAAGGCTAGATTGATGCGACTTCCCAAGCCAAGGTAATGATGGCGACATGGAGCTTTCGATCTTTCTTATTTTCTACATTAGGCGCTTTTGATGTGAATGAATGAAAAGAAAGTCTGTACCATACCATCCGGGACACTCGTCGGGCCTCGTGATGGAGCGGCAGCCTGCAGCAGTGGCAGACAGTTGTCGGCAGTTGTCAACCACCGTTCTCCATTTCACGTCGATTTTCGCTCCAGGCACGTGCATCAATAAGAGCAGTCTATTGTGAGTCAAGTTAGTAAGAGTATCCTTCTCGGTCGGATCTCGATTTGAGAAGCTACCACCCCCCCCCCCCCCCCCCGACCCTCAACACACCCCCATGACCCTCTCATGACAACAATAGCGACGAGACAACCGACAGCCTGTTTGCGACAATAGCCACATTGGCTTTTCTGAATACTACAAAATCATATTGTGCAATAGGAAGTCGTTCCAATATCCGAACAGTCACCATGTCAGTTCCACTTCAACCTTCACGGCAACACACTCGCCTCGGTCGCCCAGTGTACAACATGGCTATGCCATTCGATCCCAACGCTCTAAGGCATCATGCCGAAGAGCAAGGAATGAGTCGCCACGATGCCGCAGTCTTCGCACATCTCGCTCTATCCAAAGTGCGCATCATCCACGAGAAAACAGGCATGCCAGTCACTTCTGCACAGCTCGCAGAGGCGATGAGGAAACACGCACTCGAAGAATGGAGGACATCGCCAACGGAGTCTCTAAAACAACACAAGTTAAACATCTGCGAGGCAATGGAGCTCGAGGTCCATCGGGCGTCTCCTACTTTCCGCGACCCCAAGGACGAGGATGAGGTTCAAATTGAGGAGGTCGATACAAGGGGTGGAAAACGCATGAGATACAAGTTCAGCGAGCAGGCTTTGAAAAAGTACTTTGATGGAAAGGATCCTTACGAGCCGGATCTCGCTAGCGACATGAACAAGCTCAGCATGAGACATAGGGGAAGGGACATCCTCTCCGCGCTGTGTCAAAACACGGAACTGGCAGTTGAGATCAGCAAGCACCTTGGCGCGAAAGACATCTGCAATCTCTATTCCACGAGCCGGGTCTTCCATCACGCGATCAATGGTCATTTGCTTTCCTCAGTTCGCGTTTGGATTCAGCATCGCTGCCCAGAAGCCGGCAAGATCTTCCCATTCAAGCTCTACAAGAGACTACTCGTGCCAGATCCAATGCGAAGGACTTGGGCACAGCAGCTCAAAGTTCAGGAAGATACCGAGTCGGTTCCAGAGAGTCTCCACGAGGTCCGATCTGTGCCTGGTCTTAAATATTTTCAACTCGTGGACGGTCGCGACAGATGCTGCCGTGAGATCATTGCCATCATGGCGAGGAATGGGCACCGTATGACCGCCACCATGCACAAGACACTTCTACGCCTGTGGCTATTGATGGATGTTCCCACATCGTTCCAGCGTCAGGCTCTGCTCCGCAACACCAAGCTTTGGAGCGATGTTGATATCTACAACGTGCAGTTTCTCTTGGTCAAGCTCGGCATGCACTTCAATGATCCGATCTACGGACCAAACACTCACGAGCTTATTCATCTGATGATGGGACAAAAGGGATTGTTCACTCTATGGCAGCTGCTCATGCGGAAGCGTTTCACTCATCTCCATGAGATTCTCGAGCTCAGGGTTCGGTACGACTTTGAGGTCCCTCCGGATCACTGGGGAAGTGATTACTTTGACCAGCAAATTCACGGTGTGCCTTTTGACGACATCGGCCGTGGCCATCTCGAGAGCTGGGGACGAGGTGAAGCACATCTCATGCGACCTGACGAGCTCATTCCTCTTGAGGCTGTCATGCGCGGCTTGGAACTCGACAAGCATCTCATGCACATGGTCGTCTGGGGATATATCGATTGGGAGACAGGCGAGAACCTTGTCCCAAGTATGGAAGAGATGCACATCTCTGACGAAGAGGACGCACTCGCCGACATGGATACCACACATCACTGGAGAGCGAAGCACGTGATGAAGAAAAAGTTTGAAAGTCTCACGACCGAGCAACAGCAGGACATCATCGACGAAGACGAAGACGAGCGACTGCGCGCCATGGCCTGGTGTGGCGACGAGACTGACGACTATGACAGTCCTTAGGATGGTTCTGACAGTTCTTCGTACAGTTTGGACGATGAAATTCATCGTGGCTTTATCGCGTCCGATGCAAAAGGCCACAAGGACTGGCTCTCTCACTTCTCCGTCCCAGGAACCTCAAATGAGGATATTGCTGCTTGGAGAGACTTCACCAATGTCGCGCTCGTGGGAGTTCCACCAGTGCTGCACGAAGACGAGGAGCTAAGCGCCCAAGCGTATCACAACTATCGTCCGGAGGACTTTGGTCTTGAGGCCTGGGAATGGGATGGCATCGACAACTTGACAGAGGCAGGAGAGGACAGATGGAACGAAGCTGACGATGAGATGGATGACGGAGCAGGAGACGAGGGGAATGAGCACAATGATACATATGACGACGAAGAAGAAGAAGACGAGGTGGACGATGAGGTGGACGACGAGGAAGCCGAGATCATCGTAGCTCCGGCCTGGACAGCTGGGGACTGAAGGACGCGGCACTCAAGTCGGTCCAACGACTAGAAATTGGCTGCGAGGTGTCGTAGACTCAATAGCATACGGTCTTCGAGACAGTTTTACTATTGAATCACAATGGCCAGATGCTCTTGGCCCCTACATTAAGTGAAAAGATCCCCCCTATTTCTGAGCAGCTGGCAAGTGTTCAAACGCTCAATCATCGATGAGTGTTTGCCGTAGAAGACGTGCCCGCGAAGTTGTGTCCACTGTGAACCTCGATGATCAGGGCATGATAGCTTATCGATGTTACATGTATGGGACGTCATAGTTGACATTTATGAGGAGTCAGTGCTGTTGCAATTAGGCAATGTATTCGAGGTGGCCCCTTACAGACGATCAGCAAGTTGGTATTGTAGCAACCACATACACAACTTCAGGTACCATCATAGCCGGTGCGCACCTCGTCCGTGACTGCACATCCAGAGTGATTATAGACTCAATATCAAAGATGACACGAAGCAGAGTATAAATCCCTTTCCCGCCTAGACACCTTCCTAACTGTCGCTATGCACCGCGCCGATTCCCGGTGTGATCCAGGGGTCATTTTCGGGTTGCCCGCGGCAACCACTGAAACAGAATACTATGCTTCCTCCAACAGCTTGCCATCACTGACAGCCTCGCCCAAATATCCACTTGGTCCAAGATTTCGAAGATCCACGGGACATGAGGATCGAGACTCAAGTTGGATTGGAAGACGAAGGCAAAGTGTAGCAGGGAATGCAAAGGTCGGAGCTGAAGAAGGGCCAATGTCCATGAAGAATGAGAACGATGAGAAATAGCAAAAAGAAAAATAGCCAGACATTCCTTCCTGCAAAAGAGCTTTGTACCGAAATGACTTCGTCAACCCAGAGCAGCCGTGGTATAGTCACTTTTGTCTTCCAGCCCCTTGCGTGCAACAT
Organism: Sarocladiaceae sp. CBMAI 1973; assembly: GCA_021347865.1. NCBI lineage: Eukaryota > Fungi > Ascomycota > Sordariomycetes > Hypocreales > Sarocladiaceae > Sarocladiaceae sp. CBMAI 1973. The sequence continues at coordinate 48,920 of WNLN01000042.1, read as the reverse complement.
GTGTGAAGTAAAACGAAACGACAAAAACGAAGAGGTGATGAAGAGAAGGAAACAAAGCAAGGTCACCGCAACCGCGCCGTCACCTAAAATGAGAGTTGTCCGGCACTCCGTCCCTCCTGTGGCCTGCCAAATAAACCAATTTCGCGCACCTTGACACCGACCTTTGATGGTCTCCTCTCTCTTCATACACAAAAGCAAGCCAAGATCCTGAATAAAATGTGCTGAGCATGAATGCTCCCTCCCTCTATGTCCGGCAAATCGTGTATCGCACGGCTGAGTGGTGGTGGTGACACAAATTCGCAATGTCACAAAAATCTGCCCGAGCCAGTGGCTGAGCAGTCAATCATGGTGATTGTACAGCAGCCGAAGCTGACATGAGAGACCAAGGGGTTTTTCAAGCAGGCGACTTGCTCTGCGGTGCAGAGCCGCCGTTCTGTCGACCGTTGTCGCCGGCGACGGAGAGTTGACCCATGCCGCTGCTAAGGAAGGCGAAGGGGTCATTCTCGTTGTTGCCACCGTTGTTTCCAGGGGCGCTGTTACCACCGTAGAAGTTGCCGGCAGCACCAGCCGAGGCTGGGCCGTTTGTGGCTGACTGGAAAGCGGCCTCAGCAGCCCGGCTATCGAAAGGTCCCGCGGAGTGAGAACCAGGTGCTGTGTTGAAGCCCTGTGTGTTCAGAGAGCTGGGGTATGCAGCGGCGCCTCCGCCGATACCCGACGGCAAAAAGTGGCTGGGGGGGCCACCGAAGTGCTGCTGGTTGTAGCCGCCGCCCGAGTTGAATGAGCCTGCGGAAGCAAACGGCCCAGGGCCGGGTGTACCTGCCATAGAACCCTGGCTCATGCTATACTGGGAGGAGTTGTCCATGGGAGAGGGATATCCAGAGTCGGCGACGACTGCGGCTCCGGCACGACTCGCGCCGCAGCGCAGACAGCATACGTTCTTCGCAAAGTTGTGGTAACCACAAACCTCGTTACCGCACTTCCAGTCGCCAGCACGGAAAGGGACGACACCGCTGCCGCCCATGCGACCACCGCCGTGGCCGCCCATGGGTCCGTGGTGGCCACCATGAGGAGGCGGGGGCATCATGGCCGGCGGTCCATAGCCACCACCATATCCGTAACCACCACCGCCGCCTTGGCCGCCACCTTGGCCAGCGTTACCGGCACCGGCCATCTCGTTATTACCGCCAGATCCGGCCGCAGGGAAGGAACAGCGGAAGCAGGCGGTGCGGCGCTGGAAGTTTGAGAAACCACACGAAGGACAAGTCCAATCGCCAGGTCGGGGTCGGTTCTTGCTCGGAGGGAAAGGCGTGAGGATGTCCTGTGCTCTATCAAGGACCCTGCTGCTTGAGGGCGAGACCTCAATGGCTTTCTCATTCAGCGCACGACCGTTCATGCAGAGACTCTCAGCAGCCTAGATAGGGGTCAGCTTCCATCATCCTTTCACGCGTAACTATTCAGTCCAACTCACCTCTTCATGAGAAGAGAAAACTGCGAAACCTGTACCAGTAGGCTTGTGCTGCTCAGGAGTTCGGAGCGTCCAAAATGCGATGGGGCGGCCGCCGAACTGAGTGAACCAGCTTTCGAGCTCCGACTGGGTGGTGTCATGCGGAAGTCCGGACATGTGCAGAACCTTACTCCGCTCCGAAAGAAACGCACGAACATCAGCACGGGCGTCCATGGGCCTAGTCAAGACGTCGGGGTGCTCCTGTGGTGGCTGAGACTTTCGAATGAGGCCGCGAAGCACACGGGCCAGAGTAATGGCCTCTTCCATGGCACGACGTGGGGAAGCTGGTGCCAGGGCTTGCAAGTGAAATGGCAGGTTGTGCTTGATCGGAGCGCTAGACTGCACAGGCTCCACCTCCAGAGCGGCGCAAATGTTGGAAAGCATCGATGGACCGAAGGGTAGAGACTCAGGGTGATGCTGTTGCCAACGCTGATATTCTGTACGGAGGTCGAACGTGCGTGAATGCTGCAGGTAGGGAGGAAGGACAACGGCCTTGTCACGGGCTTCGCGAGGCAGCTGGACCCTCAGGTCCCAAGCGTCGAGGGTCACGAAAACGAAGTCGAGGTTCTTGGACGTCAAGTACTCGGTTGCGAATGTGTCGAATCGGTTGATAGCGTCTCTAAAGGTACCAGCGTTTCGCACATGCTCCCAGGTCAAGGTTGTCAAGCTCGCTGCTCAGAGAATCCCATTAGCTTCTGCGGGACTCGACAAGTGGTTTGCGGCAAGCTGCAGCTTGAAGTCCCCAGAGTCTGAAGAATATCGAGAGCAAGCTTGCGATGGTGTGTGTCACTTACTGCACAGAGGGGTGATAGGGGTGTTGACCGGCTTAACAAGCACGCTGTCGTGGGTGATCTAGAGAACCACAGGTCAGAACAGAGCTGAGAAGGAGTGTAACAATTGAGCCGAACTGACTTCCTCCATAGTGCTTGCGTCGAGCAGGATCCATCCCAACTCAATGACTTCGGCCGAATCTTTGGTAACGTAGACGCCATGCTCGTCACAGGTGGTCGCGACGTGGATAACCACATAGCGATCAACGCTGAACTGAGGCTGGGGCTGTGTCGACATGATGGCGATGCACAAGGTCGATCGCAGACGAGTTGATTGTGTCGACGAACCGTTCACGGGTCAGATGCAAGACGTTGCACGATGGCAGAGCGAGCCGGGGCGAGCCGTTCGTGGAGAAAGCTGTAGAAAATGAAGGGGGGTGTGGGATGCCCTGGTAGAGAAAAAGAAAAGAGCAGATGATCTCAGGAACAGCACACAAGAGAGAGAACAGAGCTGAAGCCTGTGACCCAGCCAGCTCCAGAAATCAAGAAGAACTGCTGCGAGGTTGCGGCAGTATAAGGGGCGGCGAACTGGGGGCGGAGAGGAGAGGAAGAATAGAGGAGGTGGAGGAGAGTAAGGTGAGATGTTGGTGATTTGGATGTTGAGGTAAAACGGCGCGAAACGGGAAAAGGCGCCAACAGGCGCCAGCAGGTGGAGGTGTACCGGCGGCTTCACTTCACCGTGCCAGGCCTGCCAGAACAGCGCAGAAAACCGGAGCTTCAGGAGGCGCCGAGCACCTGGCGTCAAGCCCCAGGGCAAGGTACGCCACTGACACCTGAGATTAGGGGCTAGCCCAAACGGCGCCAGAGATACAGTACCCTGCTAAGGTACGCAGCGACTCGCGTCACAGCCGTTCAGAGCACCGGCCGGCGTTCGTTGCATTTTCGTTCGACATGGTGTTTTGGGAAGCTAATAGGCACTACTAGCCAACTGCATGAACCGATGTGCAAACGGCTGGTTCTTTGCGTCGTTATTTACTGTATCGACCTGGTCTCTGTCAGACCGGCCGGAGCTGTTGCCGCCAGAACGTGGGTGTGCCGTACCTTAGTGGGGAGACCATCAATCCTTCACTCGAAATGGACCCAAAGTCATATTATCAAGCATACGTGATGCAACTACCTTAATTCTTCCGAAGCTTCCTTCGATGGCTCATCATGACACTTCACAGTTGCTGCCGCGAATTGCGTTGTAATGATCTCTAGCCCTGAGGAGCAGGCCTGTCCACATTACGCAACAATGGTAGCAACGGCCCCTGGCAATGGCAAGCTCACTTCGGAAGACCAGCACCACACCACTGGGACCTGGGGCGTCGTCACACATCGAGTGCCTGTGAATGTTCACCGAGACACATCAACCTCTGCGATAACCCTGTCACTCAGCTTCCAGTGGATAATACCAGGCTGGCGCACGTGAACGGGCTTCAGACCAATTGATCCGATTCACAAGATAGGCTCAATTCGGGCCCGGCTGCCATGTTCAGACAACTCTCACCCCAAGGCCGATCCGCCCCGAGACCCCAAATGACAGCGCATCCCACGCGTGGACAATCACTACTCCACCCCACGAGCCACGCTTTGTGGACGAAAGAGCAGGGGGCTACCAGACATAGTGTTGCAGACAGACGACTGCCCATGTCGCCGCCGGGCATCATCGTGCATATGGTTGGGTCGTCTCATACTCGTGACTGTCTCAGCAAGACGCCATTTTGTGCGCTGACTTGGGCCTCCCAGTGCCTTGCGAGGCAGCCAGTCACGCTGAGTTCGACGTGAACGCACGGGGTTGCAGGGAAGCTGCGACGCGCAGACGTAAGGCCCGGCGCGTCTACCGCACCAGGACCCCTGCTTCGCGGCTGTGGGCAGCCGTTTACTCAACGGCTTCACCCATCTATGAGCAAGGTCATTCAGCGGCGACCATGACTCCTCCATGTTCAACAGCGACTTGTGCGACACCGATGAGGCGTAGGATAGTCGCAGGGTCATCACATTCCAATTCCGACTGTGCAGGACCAAACTGAAGCAGGGTCCGCGGCGTACGGCTATGTTCAATTGAAGCCAGAGTTCTCAGGCAAAGATGACGGGAAAAGCTGGGTCTGTTGGGACCTGTCCTCCACTGCGGAGACATGACCCCCTGCATTCTCGGAGCCTCGGACGCATCCCGTACGCAAGCCACAGGCAACAACTGTCAGTGACTGTTGTAGGTAATCACGAAAGTCATTCTGCATGAGACCAGCACTTTCGCAGCAGCTCTGAAGGTACAGTGGGCAAGTCTCGTGGCTAGACTGGAATGCGGTGCCACGCAGCATGTTTCCAGAAGCCTGGACAAAACTTCTTTGCCTTCGGTAGCACGATCTGTTCACCAATTAGGTAAGGTAGTTGCATCTTCGCCTACCTAATCAGTCATGCAGGTATGGCCAATTGTGTACGTAGCCTGATGTGTGTTCAAATCCAGCAAACCTCTTTGCTTACATTTCCACGACTAAGGTAGACCAGAATTCGTCATGAAACGTGTTCTACGACATGTTTGACATCCAAGTATCATCATCTGGAACGTGCCTATTTCTCATTTGGGATTTCTTCAACGAGAAGCAATACGAAAAACAAGTTGGTCAACCACCTGGGCACTAGGTAGATAATAGTCGTTTGTTGTTGTTGTTGTTGTTGATAAGCTCTCGGGTAGCTGCTACTAGGCGTCTTTTGACGAAGAATTCGGCCTGCGGAGATCATCTTGTGAAAAAGACGGTAGAATTGGAAGCGGCGTGACGGCAAGAGTGGGGTGGGGGATGATGCGGGAGGCGTGCCCCACCAAATATTTTCGAGAAGTTTGGGTTGTTTGCTTTGCAGTTCATACTTATGACTTTGATAGCAATACGCACACAATCAAAATGGCAAAGAAAAGAGGTATGCCCGGGTGCCGACCTCAGAGCTAGAAGACGACAGCTAATCAAGCCACTCAGCTGTCTCCAAGCACTCGCGCGCAGCGCGCAGGGCAACCGATCTTGATATCGACACCGACAAGTCACTGAAGGAAGCTCACCCTCCAGCACCTACGAAGCACCGACCCTCCGTCCTCGCTGCCCACCAATCGGCAGGCGTGACCAAGAAAGTAAAGCCTTCACGCCGGACCAATATGTCTAGCAAGGCTCGCAAGCGCCACGAACGAGGTCTTGAGATGGCGGAAGCTATCGTCGAGCGCACTAGCAAAAAGAAGGAGAAGAGCTTCGCTCGTAGCAGAAATATCCAAGAGCGCGCTAAGGCATGGGAGGATATCAACAAGGAAGCTGAAGCCGAGGAGGCGCAGGCCGAGGCATCGAGCAAGACACGGAACAAGTTCGACATCGGAGATGGGGAGGATGGGGCTTGGGAGACGGACGAGGATGAGCCCGTCGACAGCAAGACCGCAGTCCCCGACGCTGCTGCTGCTCCCGATGCCGAGCTGAGAGATGACGACGATGATGTGATCTTATGAGCGACTACGACTTGATTCATATAGACGGCGTTAGAGGCGTTGTGACGGCAAAATGAAACGGCCTCATCGAGGACTGGGATGAATGAATATCAGGATTACATCCAAAAACTCTCTGCATTTGAGCTGCGCGGGAATCTAAGTTTTTATTTGAAACATTGTTGTACACAGACATGATCGATGCTCTTGGGCCTAATTCGCAACATGTTTGGATGCGAAGAGGAGTGAAACAGCACCATCTTGAATTGCGCCTTCCATCGGCCGCATCTCTCTGCCACCCATCTTTATAGTCTCTTGGATGACCTTTTGGATCAAGGCTGTCTGATCATTGTGATCAGGTTTGACCTTGGACCCTTTCTTCTTCCCAAACCTGACTGTGACCTTCGATGGTCCGTCCATCAGCTTCTTCAGGCCAATGAATTTTGTTCGCAAGTCATTCGCGTCGATACCCCAATTGACCTCGATAGTCTTCTCTTTGACCTTCTTCGCTTTCTGCTTGCTTTCTCTGCTCTGTTTCAGCTTTGCGACTTCGTCCGCCTTATTCACGATCTTGCAGACGGCGTATTTCTGCGGCGCCTCCTTTGTCGCAGGAACGTAGGGTGTCACCATGCGAAGGGACTCGTGGGGCTCTATTTTCGTGAGGACGAATTGTGTGCGGAGCGGTCCCTCGACCATTTCCTTCTCGTGTACCATGATCTGCGGATCGGTGATCTCGTGGTCGCGTGGGAGTCGGGATCGACCTGAGCGTTGTACTGATGCCGCCGTGGTGAATCGAGGATCATGCTTCACGTCCTCGAGCGCTACCATCTCAGCGGCTGTCAGGGGCACATCTTGGTTGCGCTTGGAGCGGCGAATGGCGTATGAACGAGCTTGCTGAGCTTGTGTGGCAGATATGCGCCATGGTGCTGCTGCAGCCTGGTTTCGGACTGTCGCGATGGTAGGATAGACGAAGACCCGGTAAAGGGCGCGATGCGGGCTATGAAGACATGGTGCTGGTCTCATTGCCGTTTGTGAAGGCGGAGGTCGTCAAGTGTGAGCGGCAATGGCGGTGGATGGACGCTGTGAAGAAGTTGGAGGATGTGGAAGAAAGCAATGAAGGGTGTCGAGGTGTGGTTGCAGGTGTCAAATAATGCGGGCCTTGGTTCCTGACGCAGTGACGACCTCTACTAGCGGAATTAGCTGCAGCCTCATAGACCCTGCATCCGACGTCAGGCAACCCACGCTTACATACATACGCCTATAATATCCAGCCAGGAACCAGATAACCACGACGGATCATTACCAGCAGCACCGCAATCAATCCGAACAGTCTTGATCTCACTGGTAGCTAGTGTCCGAAGCTCACTCGTCCATGCCGGCTTAGTCAACCTGGCCGCCAAAGTTCAACCTCTTCTCAAGCTGTTGCGACATTCGTCGCGGACCTTGTCTCGACTGGTCACGCGACGAACGCGATTCAGAGGCAGGCGTACGCAGGAGCACGCGAGAATACTTATGAAGCGTACAATATGAAAGACTCCCTCTTCACCACCCTCAGGCACACTGGCCGACGCCTCCTTTACACTACCTCATCCCCTCGACCCAGTATCTTCACCAACCCTTGGATTCTGGGTGGCACAGTCTTCGTGCAAACATTCTTTCTCGTGCACTACGTCGCCTCCAACATTTGGAGTATTGAGCAAGCACGCGGGCCATCCATGCTCCCGACCATGTCCGTATGGGGTGACTGGATCCTCCATGACCATACCTGTTGTCGTGGACGAGGCGTTGGCATTGGGGACCTCGTGTCTTACAAGATGCCGATCATGGACGGACAGATAGGTGTCAAAAGGATCATCGGGATGCCGGGAGACTATGTGCTTCTAGGAACACCTGGGGAGAGCGGCCAGGACAAAATGATTCAGGTAAGGGCTATCCATCTTGCTCTGTTCATCAACTCGGTGGTTGACTTACATCTTGCAACAGGTTCCCCCGGGACACTGTTATCTCGCGGGTGATAATCTTGCAGCATCACGGGACTCGAGAAACTACGGCCCTGTCCCTTTAGCTCTAATAGGATCCAAAGTGGTGGCCAGAGTATCCCCCTGGAAGGAGCGTCAGTGGTTCGAAAATCCGCTTCGGGTCATTCCAGGTATACCATCTCAATAGAACGTGAGGCACCTGAGTTTTTCTTTTAAATTTTGCGCCCAATCCAAATAGAATGCACAAGCACCTGCCCGATTTTTGGCGTCTTTTGAGGCAAGAGAATAAGGGTATAAGATTTGTAAACCATATCTAATTACACGCATGATCTGCCCGATACTCGTCGCGGACCATTCCTGCTGATAGAATTTCTGAAATTGCCCACTTCCCCTTCTTGCTGCAGACCAAATCAGACTCGCCATCCGGCCGCTTCAAATTGAAGCAGCATATGCTTGTTACAAAGGGAATAATGACAAGCACCACCCCCAAGGCGCCATGAACCAGCACAGTCCAGGAGTGAACTGGAATGGAACACCGCACCGCAGGGCTAGGTTCGGTGTATCTCAAAGTCGGGACCAACAGAAAAGACAAAATTTTGTTGCTCAAACGCACATCACCACGCAGTTAACCATGATGAACTCCAAACACCATATGCCAGCCGCTCCTTGGCTGGTTTTGACCCTCCTCTTTCAGCAGAGTCGAAACTGCAACGAAAGTCTTGCGCGCCAGGTTCATTCGCGTCCAGTTCAGCAAACAGATCGGAGCATTAGTCCACCTGAGGCAGAGATTCCGCGATCGTATCGCTACTTAACCCTCGATATGAGTCTTGGATGCACTCTGACCCAGCAATTCCAGGCATCGTTGCGCAAGAGTTACGACTTCTCCCTCGTCCTCTTCATCGTATGCAGGCTCAGGATCTTCTTGACGGTTGGCGATCCCGCGGATCTCCTCAACAATATCTTCTGCCTTGCCAATAAGACTGATGAGACTTCGGTCCTCGGATTCGAAAAGTTGCAACAGGGTCCATGTTGCTATGTGTTGGAAAGTTGGGTCTCCTGACTTCAAGAAGCGGCTGAGGTAGCCGTGAATGCCTCCATTGGGCTCGTTCCAGTTTTGCACGAAGATAGAGTAGTCACCAACTAGGCCTGTTAGCTGCAATGTCCCAAGTAAGCTGAGAAAGCATATACAACGTACCTTTGGAAGAGAGGTTACCGAGGGCTGCGGCGCTGTTGCCTTGCACTTCAATGCTGGGTGAATGCGTAAGGGGAATCAAGACGTCGAAAACGCCCAGATTTAGGAGGTGGGATTTGAGGTCATCGCTGAGAGCCAATACAGCAATGGCGGCGGTCATCTCTGATTGAACAGTGACGGGCACATCGAGTACCAACTGCTTACACTTCTGCACCGCTCCTGCATCCAGCACGAGCGCCTTGTTTCGGTCTGAGCTAGCTGCAAGATTGCGGAGGGTGGAAATGGCGTGGCATTGGATTTCTTCATTGTCAGTTGAGCCAAGCAGGTCGACCAGTGGCTTGAGGAAGTTGGCGTCAATGATCGGTGCTTCATTCATAGGATGTATCGAGATATTTCGGATGCAAGCAACAGCTGAGAGGATAAGAGGAAGGTATGAGGACTGAAGGAGCCTTAGCAGAGGCTGTAGGCCGTTTGCCCTAACAATATCGAGCTGGTACTTCTCGTCGGAAGCGAGGTTGCGCAATGCCAAAGCTGCCTGACACTGTACCTTGGGCGAGGAAGAGTCCATAAGATTGACGAGTGACTGGACAAGCTTCGGTTCCGACGACGCTAGCTTTCGTCTGTTGTTCGAGTCGACCGCGATATTACTCAATGCAGTTGTGCAGTAGTATTGTACATCAACATCGGTTGAGGAAAGAAGCTGGACGAGAACAGGGATGGCGCCGGCGTTCACGAGTTGTTGGCGATTTTCATCTAGATGCTGTCAGCACGAGGGCCATGAGGCAAGGATGGAATAACATACCGGAATGTGTCATGTTGAGGAGCGCACCGGTGGCGTTGCGCTGCACTCTCATGTCTCGAGACTTTGCGAGCCTCGTCAATGGACCGAGGGCGCCGGATCTTGCGATTTTGGCTTTGTTCTCTTCGTGGGTAGCCAAATTCGTTATGCAGCCAACAGCGTTGCATTGCACCTCGACGTTCGGGGAGAGCATTTGTCGGATAAGAGGCGTGAGACCACCGAGAGTTACGATAAGCACCTTGTTGTCCGCTAGATTATGTCATTGTAAGCGCCTCGACGTCCGGTGAACGCAGCTTGCGATGTCGGGATAGCACGTACTGTTGACAGCCAGATTGCCCAGGGCCGCGCTAGCCGCCCTTTGTACTTCGATGTCTGGGCTCTGGAGCAGGAACAAGATAGGCTCAAGTGTATCGCGATCAACTGCTCGAACATCTGTTCCGAGGGAAATGTCAGTGAGAACACGGTCGTGTTGAGCAGGACAACCGCCTCCAAGCCCAGTCTACCCATCGTGGCAGGCAGGAACCGATTTCGCGTACCTCTTTCCGTGATTTCAGCAAATGTTAAGCTGGCACTGCGTTGGAGATCGATGTTCTCTGAGAAAACGAGTGTACTGAGAGCTCGTAGCGGTTCGCCGACGAAGAAATCGGTCTCGCCACGCTTTGAACGGACAATTAGCGATGCAATGGGACCCTAACGGCTGGCAACAACGACGTACATTCTCGAGGTATTGCAGCAGATCAGCAACGGCATCTCGCTCGCTATCGGCAAGCACAGGTTCGTACAAGCCATCATGGGACCGCCCTGGCAAAGGTAAAGGTCAGCTTGATTGTGATCGTGGGTGAGGCGGGGAGCGATTACCTGGGCAACAGGATTGGCAAGCACCCATGATGATGATGGGGGCGCGACGCGCAAAGAACGAAGAAAGGCGGGCGAAGTGCTGCCAGTTCGAGCAAACTCCTGATGCGAGGTGCGGTGTTTCGGCTGTTCGATCGAGTTGTCGCTGGTGGTGATGGAGCTGGTTGTTCTTGGTTGCTTGATTGTCGACAACAACAGCCCGACGGAGCTGCCAGAGAGGGTCAGGCTGCTGGTGACGAAGGAGGCTAAAGGGAACGAACCTTGAGCTGAGAGTTCAGCAGACCCGAAGAATGCAGGTGCAGAGCATAGCAGCAGCAGGGACCCAGGACTGGCACTGGCACTGGCACGGGCGCTACGCTACAGCTTTCGTTTTAGTGGCGCCCCACCCGCCGGTGCCGCCTGACGTGACGTGCTGCCTCAATTTGGTCGAGGGAAGGTCAGGTGCCTTGCAGCGAGCCATGATGGAGGTTCACATGCGAGACGACAAGCCACATTTGATGGATTGCAGCCACATACTAGATAAGCCTCCTCGATTGCTCCTCTACAATCCATCATTCTCGGCTGGTGATCCGAGTCGAGATGACCTACGGATGGTTCAGCCAGTCGATGTGATGGATCATTATTTGAGAGCTGAGGTATCACAATCAGGTCCAGTTCGGGACTTCTGCATTTCAATTCTTTGGGAGCTAGTTGTAGACTTCAGGCGAACCTCGTTGCACCTATGCTGTTGCCTGCGCCCTTGGCAATATCTCAATGTTTGGAGTCTTCCACACATCCCAATTATCTGAAGCGTGCGGGTTTCCGAACGGAGCCAGTGCAGCAACACGCATGCTGGATGGTTTGATCTGTCAGCAGGGTCCTGGTGACATCTCCTCAAGTCCTCGTCGAGGCTGAACTTTACCTGTAGTTCCCAGGGGCAATCTCGCTGCCGTTAGCAAGCCTGCCTAGCCACCAGAAGTTATATGGTGCTGTCTTGACCACTCTTCTCATCGGGAACTGGCTGATATCATCGATACTATCCCTTGATGGATCGAAAACAGCACCTGGGGTGTCGTTGGCCCACAGCCATGCTGTAGCGGATCCGACGAAACCATGACTCCCGGGATCTGGAGGATACTTCCACTGTCTCTCTTTCCAGTTGGACTCGAATATCTGTCTCAAGTCAGCCCGAATCTTCGGTCAGAAGCTAGCTGCAGTCTGATATTCCTCACATCCCATCTCACTTCGGGTGATCCAAACACAAGGCTTGCCTGCATTTTTGGAAAGTCTTGCTTATCAAGGGTCAGATCGAAAGAGACTCTAGCCGGCTCTTCATTCAGCAAAGGTCGCATGGCCATTTGGTATGCAAGTCTCGCAAGGGGAACCTACGTCGACTTCTCATCCCATGGCATCATGTCCCAACCCGAGTACAACGCTGGATAGCCATACGCCCTATACCATAAGTTCTTACGGGACTCTTGGAGTATGTTACTGGCGACGCCTGTGCAATGGTCAGTGCTAGCGATAGCCGTGCCAGGAGCCGAAACTTCGAAATTATTGGCGTGAGACTCACCAGCATAAGGAACGGAAAGACGATCGCCGTTGCTTCCCTTGACTACGATTTTCCCCGAGTACACTGGAACGTTGGTCGGACTCCAGCCCTGGGGTGCCTCGAAGACAAATCTTCAAAAGAGAGGCTGTCAGTAGCTTTTCAGTCTCGACATCTGCCACCCTGACTTACTCAACCTGCTTAGTCTGCCCAGGCACCAACATTTGTTTACCACTTGGAAACTTCACCTTGGGAACGATGTTCAACGGGCTTTCCATAATCTCCCACTGTAACAACGATGCCGGTTCGCCGTCCAACCTCTTGTACACCTCATAGCCCCCTGCTGGCTCAATCTCAAAGGTGTATGTTGTCTCTTGAGGGCTATTGTTTGTGATCTCCAGTTTCTGATACCTCGAAAAATGGTGCGTATCGTTTAGTGCGAAGCTGGGAAAGCTCAGTTGCGTCGTCGAACCGAGAACCTTGCTTGCATTGACGATGCCATTGCCGATCAATGCCACCGGCGCTGGTAGTCCGTTCTCGAGCGGCAGACCATCCTCATCGGCCCACGAGACGAACTCACCGGAAGCTTTGATACGCGACTGCAGCATCTTAGCAAAGCCCTTCCCATGCTTCGACCGACCACCGTGCTTCGAAATGTAGAGCGCTGCAACGCCTGCTACGTATGGTGTGGCCATGGATGTGCCGCTCATAACCTCATAGGCATGATCAAGGCCCAGACTGAGGATATAGCTCCCAGGGGCAGCAATGTCCGGCTTCACACTCATCTCCCAAGTACCACCAAAACTGGTATACCACGCCGGAGTCTTCTGGAGTGGGTTCGACGTGGCTGTGATCTCAACGTCTTTTGGTGAGGTGATGGTGAGATTGAAGCCATTGTCTAGTGCTGCGGCCATGGCCTGGCCTTCGTCGTCACCGACCACAGCTGGAGCCAGATATCGCCAGTCCCCATTGAACAGACCTTCATCATCAGGCACTTTGGGATTGAACAACAAGACGAACTCGCCTCCTTTTGCAAGAATCTCATCCTCTTTCTTTGGTGCCGAGCAGAAGAACTCTTCCACCAAGGCGACCTTGCCTGTGAGATTCAGATCCGCAGGAAGATCGCACGCAGAGCCTAGATGCACCACAGGCCAATCATGCACCCTTGATGGCAAGGGTGCACCTTTGCCGCTATGGCCGACTCGCGATGTCTCTGTTTCCCCATCTCCTTTGAACGTGACGTCCAGTGCCACTTCTGGAATCCATTCGGGCTCGACCGAGGCAACGGCTAGAGCATTGCGAGCAGATCCTCCATTGCCGATAAGGAATGGACCCATGTTGCCGTCGTTGCCGGCTGCGATCGTTACAACCACCCCTTCGTCTACCAGACGATCCGCTATCATCCCCCAAGGAGTATCTTCCCATCCTGAAGGGCTACCGATGCTTGCTGTGATGATATCGACCTGTCAACCAGTCAGCATGGCTTCTTCTTGTGCTGCTTTCGTACAATGCAATATAGCACTAACCCCATCTTCATACGCCGCCAGAAACGCATCGATGAGTACATCATCCGTAACCCAGCCCTATTCTCTGTCAATTCAATCTCCTCTGGTCTCAAGCCTCTCGGTTCAAACCTTACAGCCTTCGAGAAAACTTTGTACACCCTCAATTTGGCTTCTGGCGCCACGCCGGTGAACCTGCGAATCGATCTCTCTTCAGCTCGGGGTCATTTCAATCGCTTCAAATTCTGCCTTACCACTTGCTTTTGCCAGCTATTATACCAGAGACATGGGTTCCGTGCCCATTGAAGTCCATGAAGTCATCATCAGGCTCCTTTGGACATTTTGCATTCGGCCAGCCTATTACAAAGGTCAGCAATGAGCGTTACCGTATTTTGAGAGCCTACAATTGTCTCCAACTAAGTCAGTGCCACCCAGAACTGTCTTGTCTGGCCCAATACCCCCGCCAATCTGTGCACTCATCAGTCCTGTCAAAAGGAGGACTCATCATCATACTAACATCTGGATGAGTATAATCCAGGCCGGTATCGACGACGCCAATGACTGCGCCCTTGCCACGTATACCGGACCTGTGGAGTTGATCGACACCAGTGAGGCTATGCGGACGATAAGACGTTGCATTCACGATCTCTGTGAAGGTAACTTTGTCGATTGCCGTACTGAGCTTGATCGCAGTCACAGGCCATGCCCGAGCAATGGAGGTATCGTCTTCGAGACGGGCCGCGCCATCATCTCGTATCTCAATTGAAGCGCCGAAGAAGATACCGTCTGAGTTGAAGACCTTGACGACATCATAGTCTCGGCTAGTGTCCAGTTTTCGGATCGCTTCGTTGCGCGCCGCGTCCTGGAGCGAACATCGTCAGTTCCCGTCTACTGCCGCGAGTGTTACTCGCAAGCATGTTGCGTGAGCACTCGCATTAAGGAGATCGCTTTATTTGTCTCGTACTCACTGGGGCAAATTCGACAATGTATCGACCCGGGACAACTACGGCCTTGTCTTCATTGTGTTCTGGCACACCGAGTCCGCCTCCTTCCGATCGTCTGACATGAGGCCTTCGAGCAGCGGCTAAGCTGGCTAGGCTCAGTACAAAGGGAACAACAAAACTTTTGATGCGCATAGTCACGATAGCTGCGACCTAGGATGGAACACACGGCCGCCGACGAACCGCGCCCGATTGTCCTGCCTGCCTGAGGTCTCTTATATGTGTCCCCATGGCTCGCTTCCCAACCCTGGTTTACCGGACCATTTATGTATATTGAATCGTAGACGCGGGGTCTGGGTTCAATCTGGATCTGGTTCTCGAAAGATGGAGAGGCAATTGGGGTAACTGTGATGACCAAGGTTGCCGCCCAGCCGCTCACCACTTTGTTAGCTTGAGGAGGGGCTGAGACCCTCAACTTGCAAAATTCATGCGAATGAGGTATCAATCTCGGCATGCGATATTGAGCTGACCGCCCACCGCAGAGCTGCAATGGAGTGTGACGGACCTTGGTTCGGAATCCAATATACGCCGTGGACCATCGCCGGGCGTCAATCATCGATGGATAAGGAATTGGGGGCCATCCAGCCGTCCTTGCCGTAGAACCTGGTCACATACGACAAAACTCTCGAGTATTTGGATCTCAGCATGGCTTGAAGACTTGATCATCGTAAGGAGGCAGCATTGTCAGCTCGTCAAATGCCCAGAAGCCGCCCTATTCCCCGAACCTGGGAAACACGTGTAAGTTGTGAGGGAGTATTGCCTAAATGGGGGTTGCATTGCACCATATGTTCGAGACCGGATGCGCCTCCTCGGGTAGGCCACATGATAGTATGGACCCCTGCCTCTTCATTTACAGGTCAATCAATTGTCAGCGCAGATTTTGCCCGGCAGACACTGGATCTGCGGCAAGCAACGGAGCATAAGCCACAGCGGTGCCTGTTTTCCAAGACCGGATGTGGCCCCTCGGAGACTGGACCTCGAAGCCCACTCGGTTTTGTGCTACGCAACAAAGTGCTACATTGGGCTTAATTTAGAGGTCTGCGTCCACCTTGAGATGGTGGCTGTCGTGTTCCTGGGTTGCCGTTCCCAGCTCTTTCGCGCGTATTGCTCTCTTCGACACGGCACTGGGTAAGCAATTGCAGTGGCTTCACAAAGCAGAAAAACAAGTAAATCATTGCTACGATGGGAACGATCGACCGGAAATCCTCTTCAGTCCTTCTACTATAGCTATGGGAACTTATGTCGGTGTGCTTTGCGAGCCGGTAGAAGTGAGATTCCTCACGGCTATGAGGGCAGACAGCACGTTTTCCTCTTTAGACAAAGCTGTGCGCCACAGAGTCCGCGATGGACCGGGTATTTTGTGTAGAACCCATAGTATTGTAGTATGTTCATTCCGAAGTATCCGTATCAAAACCACATTTCCGGCTCACTTGGTCAGGCTAAAAGTGTTTGGCAGGCTATCGAAAGAGAAGCACCATGGTAGTTTACGTCAAGGTTGAGATCAATCAAGAGTGAAGTGTCTGTCCTGGTTGTCTATCTTCGTGTAATGTATACACAGTGTTGCTCAGCCCGTCGAGAACTCTCAGAGGCTCGCGAGAGACTATAGCGGCAGGTCTTGTCTATACCCTTTCAACCTGTGAGGTGCGGGTGGCCGCCTTCTCGCTGAGGATACCGTCCCCCAAACCCTCGGCCTCGGCTGCTGCGATACGCCTCTCCTCAGCGTCCATGAATGCCTGTGGCCTCTTCCTCTGCGTCATGTCCGACTTTCCGAACACGAAGATGCTGGGGTTCTGGATGAAGATCTCATCCATATCCTCCAAGGTACGGCGAGCTGTTTCGGGGTAGAGGCAAAAGACGATCGGGAAGTAGCTCCAACAGAGGATGACATAGACTGCGAAGAATTGGTTAGCATTGAGACACCAAGACAAACAAGGGACCATAGCAAGACGTACTGAGGTAGAACTTCCAGCCAAGGTTGTTGACTCCGACCTTAGTGAATTGAGTAACACAGAAGCCGCCAAGCCAGTTGGTCGCAGTGGCAGCGGCAGCGCCACGGGTGCGCCACCCGAGACTGTTCACTTCGGAGTTGTAGACCCATGGCACCTTGGCGAAACTTGTGCCGTAGAACCAGTAGTACATGAAGAACATGGCTGTGGTGACCTTGCCGAGCTCGGTCTTCTTGTCTGGGTTTTGCGCGGCTGCCCGGATACACATGGATGCGACGAGGTAGCAGGATCCCATGGTGAGTGAACCGTACAACATCATCTTCCGGCGTCCGAACTTGTCGATGATCAGGAGACAGGCAAGGGCAGAGCCTAATGTTGTAAGTAAGAAGTCAGGTTTGATGAAGATAGTGTACTAACCGAAGTAGATAGTGCCGTTGACACCAGTCATCAGGCGACTCTTCTGCTCCGAAAGACCGACACTCTGTTGCAGGAGAGTCGGCAAGTAATAACCCAGAGCGTTGACACCACTGAATTGCTGCATGAATTGAGTACCGCAAGACAACAAGAGGCGGCGCAAGTTCTGCGTGCGGTCGCGGCAGAGCAGCACGTCTTTGACAGGTACGTGATCCTTGCGCTCCATGACCAAGGCTTGCTGAATGGAAAGGAACTGCGCGGCGACCTCTGGGTTGTGAATGCTAACATTCTTGCCATGCAGCCTCGCAATGACCTCCAATGCTTCTTCAGGTCGATCCTTGAGAACCAGCCATCTGGGCGATTCAGGCGCGAACAGAAGAGCAACTGACACAGCGATGGGGAAGATGAGCTGAAACGCAAGAGGGAAGCGCCACTGGAGAGCGTCGCCTTGAAAGTAAAGGGCGTAGTTCATCCAGTTGGAGAGACAGAACGCAAATGTGTTGGAGACCGAGCCGATGACCACGAGCTTGCCACGGATACGAGGAGGACTGGTCTCTGCCTGGAACACAGGACATGTCGCAGAACTGAGGCCCATGCCAACGCCGTTGATGATACGCCCCAAAATCATCTGAGGAAAGTGGAAGGCGACAATCTGCAGGATGGCTCCGACGGTGTTGCAGAGTACACCCAGCCAGACAGTTTTCTTACGACCGAGTTTATCACCGAAAGCGAAAGCCGCAAGGGCACCGAAGAAAGCACCAAGCTGCTTAAGAGTTAGATACTGATATGTTGAAGAAGGGCTCGGATATGTTGGACATACTGCGAAGCATGAGGAGGTAATTCCAGAGATATTGGGATCATTGGTTTCAGGGAAGTGTTTCTTGAAGTCGGCAGAGATCAAGACACCCGAGAAGACACCCTGATCATAGCCAAACCAGGCCATGGAACTACATGAGACTGTCAGTCGAAGCAAGGTTTCTTGGATCATTGAGCACTCACCAAGCATTGGCCACAGTAATGGACACCAGGAGAGGAACCCCTGAGAGTCGGCCAGAGAGGCCCTTTGATCGCGAAGCCATGTCTACAGGTTGCAGATATGACCTGATGATAGTGATAGTTTTTGAGACAGGATGATGTTGTGCAGGCTGAAGAGCAGATCTGATGGCAAGCTGGGCGAAGGTGGGCTAGTTATATCGACGAAGCGGCATCATACCACCCGTGTGAGATCAGTTCAGCTCTGCACGATCCAAGCGCAGAGAAATGTCACTAAGGGGTATCTCGGAACAAGGTTCGTGCAGTGAGAGAGTCACGTCTGCCTGCCAACCCAAGGAATTGGTAACACCTTGCCGAATGGACCCCCCATGGGGAAGAAAGGCATCACGCACCCCGGACTATCCCCATGCGAGAAACTGTAGCTCGGTGCCCGCCCGCCGCCAAAAACCAAGCGGCGGGGATGAGCGGCATGGCTTTTCGTGGGACTAGTTTCGAGACAACCATGTTTGTGTCTGGTTTGGATGAGCTAACGAGGAGGAAATGGAGATGATGTGGGGAGCTGGTGCGGGGGTAAGCCTCCTGGTAACACGATGGCCGATCAACGTGATCAATAATTATTTCTCTAAAGAAGGGATCATACATTGCTGGCATCATCCGATACTCTTGGTCACGAATCACCAGAAGTCATTGAAAGTCTATACGTAAAGTATTCACGATGGTGTACAAAATGTGAGTAGAACGAGGCACCCTGGTTGGGATCATTCGAGGCGCATTGGCATTCACGCTAACGTGCCGAATAGCGAAACTGTGTTAGTGACGGGCGCGACTGGGTTCATCGGAGCTCACATTGTCGACAATTTACTCAGTCGAGGCTTGACAGTCAGAGGTGCGACAAGGTCATTGGCGAAAGGGCAACAGATGATCGATGCTCGACCTCAGCATGCCTCCCGTCTTTCCTTCGTCCAGATTGCCGACTTCGACAGCCCAGGCGGATTCACCGAAGCTGTTGAGGGTGTTGATGCGATCATACACGCTGCTTCGGTAAGATATCATCGGTCTCGAGCTCGACATGGAATGCTGACATACACTCTACAGCCTCTTACCTACGACACAACCAACAATGAGAAGGAACTGGTGATCCCGGCCCTGAACGGAGTCAAGGCTGTCTTCGAAGCAGCGGCAGCTGAGAAGTCAGTCAAGAGGATAGTCATGACCTCTTCATTCGCATCAGTGCTCGACGCTGGACGAAAGGGACCACCCTATTTCACATATAACGGCCAAGACTGGAACCCGTTGACATACGAAGAAACAGTCGCCCCAGAAACAAGTGCAGTAATCGCCTATCGAGGAGCCAAGAAATTCGCAGAGCTCGAGGCCTGGAATTTCGTCAAGGACAAGAAACCTGGTTTCAGCCTCGTAACATTGTGCCCTCCCATGACCTTTGGCCCGATTGTCCACCCGATTGACAGTCTCGATAAGCTCAACGAGTCGAACGCAATGCTGTGGAAGATTGCCAAGGGTGAAAGTCCACTGCCAGTGGCAAGAGTACCTTTCTGGGTCGATGTCAGGGATGTTGCTGCTGCTCATGTAGAGGCTGTGGTAAGAGAGGACAAAGCTATGAAGCGATACACTCCTTCGTCACCAGAGAGATTTACCTACGGTTCCGCTGCTGCAGTCATGAGAGAAGCGTTCCCGGAACTCAAGGAGCAAGTGTCTAAGGACGAGCAGAAGGCTGACGAGAGCTACGGTTTGGATGGCGAGACCGCGGCTCGAGAATTGGGATACACTTATCATCCATTCCGGGAGACTGTTCGCGATTTGATTTCACAGGCTCTTGCCATGAAGTAATGAGTTTATAGATCGTCGGAATCTAAGATAAAGTCATCCATGCTAGAGCGCGTGATACTGGTACGGTCAAATTTGCGAATTCAAGCTGTACATTGCAAGACTTATTTCTATGCTCATACTCTATTTGAGGTCTTTCAACTGAGACTCGAACTTCATCATGTCGTCGATGTCCTGGTACAATGTGCTTTTGTCATCCTCGCTCAGGCTTGCCATGGGACTTCTTGGTATTCCTCCATATCCGTGCACGTGCTCCAATATCGCCTTGAAGCCAGGGATAGCCCGTTTTGTCAACTCCCAGTCTGCTGTAGCAAGTTCTTGCTGAGCCTTCATTGCTTCTTTCCTCCTGCCCTCGACTGCAAGCTGATACACATTCACGCAGGCCCTGGGAAATACATTGGCAGCTCCAACGATCGCACCACTGCTACCAACCTCCACCGAGGATGAGATAAAGTCTGCGATGCCTGCAAAGGCAAAATATTTGTGCTGAGCTTCCGAAGCAAATGCCTCAGAGACTGTGTTGGTCGCGTGTGTTATACGAGCCAGCTTGCCCACATTGCCACATGTGAACTTTGTGCCGATGATATTGGGATTTTTCGACAGTCGGATAAGCAGATCGGAGCTGAGATCGATTCCAGCGACAGCGCCAGGGTAGTTGTAGACCACTACAGGAAGTGGGCTCTCATCTGCCACTTTTGTGAAGTAATCCTCGATTGCAGCGTTGTTCATCGCCCATTTGAAGAAGCTAGGCACCATGACGAGAACTGCATCACCTCCAGCCTTAGCAGCATCACGGCATAGAGCCAATGTGCCGACAACTGACTGATCTGAAGCACCGACTATCACAGGCATGCTGGTGAAACCTTGGTCATCGAGTGCTTTTCTGGTGACTCTTGTCACTTGAGCTCGTTCGTCCGAAGTGAGGTATACTGCCTCGCCGTTCGAGCCGTTCGTGACGATGCCGGCAACGCCAGCTTTTGCCATCCGGACTGCATGTTGAGCGATGACTTTATCATCGAGTGTCGTATCGCTGTCGTCTTCGTAGAAGACTTGAGTTGGCACATAAATGCCGGGTAGCAGTGAGTTCGTCATGGTTCGTGTTGTAGTCTTCGAAGCCTGGTCCTTCACAAAACACAGTGTGGCAAGAATTGACTACACAAAAGCAGGTGAATGCATTCGACTTCTGCGACTGAGTTCAGCCGATATCGCATCATGAATTATTTCCGTAAAACCTGCCGTCTGGCAAATAGCTCCAAAACAGAGCTTCACACCGATGTTGTCTCGACCCCAGCATCCACCCCAGAGCGTATGCACGGGGCTAAGCGGCAGCATATTGGAAAACAGACAAGCAGTACCATTCCTGACATTGTCTTGTTCGCATGATCAACGAAACATGACTCGACTTGGCCTGATTCAAGTCATGGAAGTGGAGGCGAAGAGGGAATCCCTGCTACGGGGATAGGCGGCAGGCCCACCCCCACAAGGCCTTCTCGTCGCTTCCCCAAATCCCCACGTTCCCATCATCTGATCCGACGGGGGTGAACGGCAAACCCCAAGCTTTCTCCAATCCCCGCGATCAGGAGGTCCAAGTCGAGGCATTTGCGCATCTGGAGAAGAATGGCGCGTTACCGAAATGGCTGAGTGCAGACCGGCATCCGGCGTCGGGATGCAGATGGGCGCCGAGCAGAAAGGCCGTGGTTTTATGAATGCCATTTCCTGGCTCTGCTCCAAAACCATCCGGCCATAACCTCTCTTCAACCATATTTTGTCTTTGGCATCATTACATCCTCAAATTACTTCACAATGGGTTCAGTACCAGCTCTCACGGTTGACGATGTCACCATCACATCTTTCAAGGTCATTGACCTGCGGTTTCCGACCAGCCTGGATGGCGTCGGATCAGATGCTATGCATGTTGGCACCAACGGATCACATCCTTACCTCCAACTCATCACAAATCGAGGTGACTTGATCGGTGAAGGAATTGTAAGACTCGAAGTCCTTTTGACCTGCCGAAGAGACACTAACAAGGTGCAGGCGTTCAGCAACGGTCGAGGAAGCGAATTGATCTGCATGGCTCTAGACATCTTCGCTAAACGCGTCGTTGGCAAGACCATGCACGAGTTGACGAGGAACATGGGCAAGACATTCAGATACATGGTGTCTGACTCACAATATCGATGGATTGGCCCGGAGAAGAGCGTCACCCATCTTGCCGTCGCAGGTGTCCTGAACGCAGTCTGGGATCTCTGGGGCAAGATCCTCGGCAAGCCTGTTTGGCAAATCGTCTGCGACATGAGCCCCGAGGAGATTGTCCGCTGTGTCGACTTCCGTTACATCACAGATGAGATTACCCCAGAGTCAAGTCTGGAGATGCTCAACAAGACCCGAAAGGGCAAAGAGCAGCGTCTGAAGGAAGCGTATGAGAACAGTGCCGTCCCTGCCTACACAACTTCCCCCGGTTGGATGGCATTTTCTGGCGATCGCATGAAGGAAGTTCTGAAAGAAACTATCGATGCTGGCTATACCACCTTCAAGTTCAAGGTTGGAACCAGCATTGAGGCGGATCGCGAGAAGCTCGCAGCTGTGCGCGAGGTACTCGGCTACGACAAGGGACACCAGATCATGATCGATGCGAACCAAGTATGGAGTGTTCCCGAGGCGATCGAATACATGAAGCACCTGGTTGAGTTCAAGCCCGTCTTCATCGAGGAGCCTACCAACCCCGATGATGTTCTTGGCCACGCTACCATCAGGAAGGCCCTTGCACCTTACGGTGTCGGCGTGGCCACTGGAGAGGCCGCACAGAACCGAGTCACCTTCAAGCAGCTTCTTCAAGCGGAGGCGACAGACGTTGCGCAAATCGATGCTGTTCGTCTCGGCAGCGTCAACGAGTGTCTCGCTGTCATGCTGATGGCACTGAAGTTCAACATTCCCTGCGTGCCTCACAACGGCGCCATGGGCTTGACTGAATTGACCTCCCACCTCAGCACAATCGACTACGTTGCCATCAGTGGCCGCAAGTCAATGCTCGAGAATGCTGACAGCCACCGTGAGAACTTGCGCCACCCATCGAAGATTGAGAATGCGCACTATGTTACTCCTTTGGCACCAGGTTATTCGACAGGCTACACCGCGGAGGCGTTGGAGAAGTATACCTACCCGCATGGTAGCTTTTGGGCAAGTGACATTGGTCTGAAGATCATTGCACAGCCGACTGGAGGCGAGCTGTAGGAAGTTTATCGGGAAGATCCATTGTACATAAAGTCTTAGCATTCTTTACGAAGGAATACCGTCTCAGCCCCTCACGACCGTGCATTGTCTCCAAATGAACTGCAAATTTACGCTGTTTCGCGTAGGAAACGGGAGAGACTGAGGATATGTAAATATGCCTTTGACAATTAGCTGAACGCCACTGTTGGATTCGGCATAGTCAACTTTGGGAATTCATTGCCTGGCGTCATTCCATTATGTAGATGCGCTCTTGCCGCTTCCTCGGTCTAAGACATGTATTGTGGAGGGCTGATGCGCGCTTCACCGAACTTAGCTTCTCCATCATCCATTTCCCCAGTCCCATCAACCCGGATCATGAGCTTTCAGCGAAAGCGCGCTGCAATTGCATGCGCGTTTTGTCGTAATCGGTATGTATCGGCATAAAAAGTGGTTCTGGCATAATTGTCGGGTCCATGAGGCTAAAAGCGTCATAGCAAACGTCGATGCGACGGAGCGAAGCCGGCATGCTCGAATTGCACCGAATTAGAGGTCGTCTGTCATTATGATGACCAGCCTTCGCAAAGGTATGTCGTTTCACAAATACATGGATCATATCAGTCAAGTTGACGTTGCTAGGATTGACACATCGGGAGGGAGCCGAGAAATCATCAGCCGGCTCAAGGAGATTGAGGCTATGCTCGAGTCACAATCGGATGCGCTCACAACGTTGTCCCAAGGAGGACTGTCTATACAGGGCATACATGCTACCTCACCTCAAAGTCAACAATCTCATCCCATGACCAGTCTGCCATCTATCGGCATCGATATGACCGAGAGTCTACCTCCACTCACGATACCTATCCAACATCGAACATCCTCTAATTACCTTCTCACACTACCCGTGATGAAGTCTTTAATCGGAGAAAACCCCCCGGATCTGTTTTACCGTCTTGAAGCAAGGAAGCCCGTACCTGCTGCGCTCTCAACCGACACACTTTATAGCCAGTCTTCGGCCGGCACATTCCCCAACTTTACATTTGATGAAGCCGATCAATTAGCAGCAAGCTTCTTCGCCAATGCACACCCCACACATCCAGTGCTTGATCAAGATGAGTTCTGGGGCATCTACAACACATTCAAACACTCTAATATGGACGAAAGCCTGGAGTGCGCTCTATGTATGGTGGTATTGGCGGTCGGGGCAGTGTCCCAATCGTCCCCTGACCCTTACTTGTTCTCGGAGACACCGCCAGGCATGCAGTTCATGCAAAAAGCTCTCCCTATACTGATTGTCCAGTCATCGTGGTCCTTCACACCAAGCCTGATACTGCCACAGGCTCTCGTACTTGCGAGTGTCTATTTTGCTTACATCGTCCGGCCATTGCAAAGTTGGAAGTTGATCCAGGCGGCTTCCTCAAACTTACAGCTACGGCTCGCCGGAGGTGGAATACGCGAGCAAAGTGCTACATCCAAGGAAACGATCATCCGGCTCTTTTGGTCGTGCTTCCTGATCGAGTGTGACCGCCTTGCTGAACTCGAGCTCCCAAGAAGTGGTTTAGAGCAACTCGTGGACTCGATCAGTCTTCCAGATTGCACGAACCTGGGACTCATGCAGTCCACTTGCTACCTGGCTGAGATCTCCGTTCGCAGACTACTAAACCGTACACATAATTCGCTGTACCCAAGAAAGGACCATTTCCTTGCCGTGTCAACAGCTTCATTGACGGCACCTGAAGATTTGTCGCCCGCAGGCATAGCTTCCATGATGTCTATATGCGACGAGCTGTATTCGCAATTGCAAACATGGCACACCTCGATCCCCGAAGCGTATCGGCCATCACTCGAGACATCATCTTTGGGTGAACATAGCGATAGGGAAGCCATTCTTCGCATCCGCTATTACGCCGCGAGACATATTATTTGGCGACCTTTCGTCATCTACATCGCAACACATGGTATTGCGAGTGCCTCGGACACGATTTACGAACGGGCGGTATTGTGCTTGGAGAGCTGTCGAAAATACATCCAGAGTACCACATTGATCTTGCAAGGTCCAAGCATGTATACATGGACCTTCTCATTATCGTAAGACCCGAACAAATTCTGAATACCTGTTCATCAGCTAATATTTTTCTCAGGACCTTGGGCGCAATCATCATTCTGACTATGGCATCTCTGAGCCCAGACTTGAGTCACCTTGTGCCAGATGTAGACGAGCTTCAAACTTCGGCGATTGAAAACATTCGTCCTTGGGGGTTCTCAAGTTTAGACTCTGTGGTCTCAATATTGGAAGATATGCAAAGGAAATGCCGAAGGCTGTCGAGAGTTCATGGCACAGCTTAGCAGACGACAGACTAAGACAAGTGGCAATCACCAAAATACCAGATTGTGACAACTCGGTATGAGAACAGCCCGAGCGGTCTAAACAATAACACAAAAAACTCCGGAATTAAGCCACGGGAACAGCCAAACTTTGTATTCAACACCAAAATGTGAGATACGAAGATCAGCCTAAGAGTATTGACAGATGGCGGTGCAGGGTAATCAAATCGGCAGTAGGGGTACGCCGCCCGTTCGTGACGCTGCTCAGCCCCATCACGGCAATGGTCCCTTAAAATATTCAGACTCAGCAATTAATAAACTCCATGTAACTATCGTGAATAAGGTCAGAAGGTTGTAGGTTTATTCGACAGTCTTCTGCCGCCGTCACCAGGCCGCGTGGCTTGAACCTGTCGGGTGGCGTTAGATCGACTCACACTTACACAAACTCGTCATCAGCCACACCTCGCGCCCCACCCAAGCGAACTCACGTCACGCTCACATGCCTCGAGCAAACCGGTTGGACCACTGCCTCGATTTCAGCTCCCTTTGCTCGCAAAGGTCCTTCAACTTCAGACCTTGGAATATCTGCACCCTCCAGAGGATATCGATCCCATTTTGTACCACTTTGATCCTGTGTCCGGCCTTGAACTTGCCCGGTCTGGCTTACCATGGCTTCCGGATCAGATGCCCCGCCACGCGCAGCATCACCTTCAACGAGTTTCTACGCTTTGAGCGACGATGAAGAGGGCGACTACGATACTATCACGCATACGGAATCCGGAAGGGGCGTGAAGCTTCTCTTCTCCAAGAGTAAGGTAGGTAAAACATTTGAGGTATTTGATAAGTGATCTCGTCACTGACTTTACCCCGCCATCTACCAGGTTTATGTCCATCCCACCCCTTCAGCAAAGGACAACATCGCTGGCTATATTGCTTTACTTCAGCAGAAGCGCCCCAAGGATGAGCGCCCCGCGACGTCTTCATCTCAACAGTCAAACAGCATAGCGTCTTCGGATCTCTTACTAGCTTGGGTTCCGGAAACCGGTCTTGGCGACTCTGAGAGCATCTATGTAAAGGTCGACCTCTGCGATGGCGACTCGCCGCCAAAGCAGTCCTATCTAGTCCCACCTCCACCCACTGTCACCAGTAATGTCAGCTCAATCGGAGGCTACGCTTTCGCGATTCCAGTCAACGCCATCTACTCCCTCATCGTTCGTCCTCCGAGTCTAGGTTGGTGGTATGGGTCAGTGATCATCAACTCTCGCGCGGGCGAGAACTTCCCTCCTTTGTTCTTCCACGACAACGAGTGCCAAAGCACGATTCTACAAAAGAAGAAGATCATGCGCGACACATTCGATCCATTCGGCGAGAGTGGGCAGATGTTCTGGGGAGGCGACGAAGTGGTTCGCTGGCTCCGTCGCTATGTCAAAGTTGAGAGGTCCGGCGCCGAGCCCAATGTCTACCTTATCGAACCCACTCAAGAAGACATTGATGGCTTCGGTAAGCATATGGAAAAGTCCAGGGCAAACCAGAACAAGGGCAAAGCCGGGGCCAAGAAAGATGCAGAGATGGACCCGTTCGTCAAATTCGTTAAAGAGACCGGCTGGAACATCATGGAACGATTTAGCAAAGTCACCACATTTACTCGCAGAGCCGCACAAGACCTGGTTGAGAATCCCAACCTGCCACCGCAGGTCAGACGACTGCTGAAGAACCCCGAGGTGCAGACGTTGCAGGACGAGTTCGACAGCGCAAGGATTTATCTCGCGCGTTGGGCCATGGGAATCGCCGAGCAAAGCGAAAGAGACCGACGACAACGGGTATGGACGGCGCGAGATGTCATGGAGCTCGAGGATACTGATGTGGGCGAATTCGAACTCCTAGAAGGAAGCAGCTCTCTTTCCTTGGACGAGAGGCGCAAGCCAGTCACTTTGAAAGAGTGGAACGCATTCTTCGACGCAGACACTGGGAGACTATCTTACACGACGGATGAGGTCAAGGAACGGATATTCCATGGAGGCTTAGATCCGGATGACGGCGTTCGGAAAGAAGCCTGGCTATTTCTGCTTGGCGTCTACGACTGGTACGGAACGGCTGATGAGCGCAAGGCACAGATCGCTTCACTCAGAGATCAATACTACAAGCTCAAGCTGTCTTGGTGGGAGCGTCTTGAAGGGGAGGGTGGCGAAGGAGAGACTGGCGAATGGTGGCGTGAGCAAAAGGGCCGTATCGGTAAGTCGCACTGCTCAGAAACCTGGCTATATACTTTGACTGACACTTTGATAGAAAAGGATGTCCACCGGACAGATCGCCAAGTACCCATTTTCAGCGGCGAAGACACACCGCATCCCGACCCAGACTCACCCTTTGCCGATGTCGGAACCAATGTGCACATGGAACAGATGAAGGAAATGCTCCTGACGTATAACGAGTATAATAAGGATCTTGGCTACGTTCAGGGTATGTCTGATCTTCTCGCACCAATCTATGCAGTCATTCAGGATGATGCGATTGCATTCTGGGGATTCCAGAAGTTCATGGAGCGCATGGAGCGGAATTTCCTCCGTGATCAGTCAGGAATGAGGACCCAGCTCTTGACTCTGGATCAGCTCGTTCATTTCATGGATCCGAAGTTGTGGGATCACCTTGATTCGACCGACAGCACAAATTTCTTCTTCTTCTTCAGGATGATTCTGGTCTGGTACAAGCGAGAGTTCGCGTGGATGGATATCCTGAGGCTGTGGGAGACGCTCTGGACGGACTACCAGAGTGCGAACTTCCACCTCTTTGTCGCGCTAGCCATACTGGAAAAGCACAGAGATGTCATCATGACCCATCTCAAAGCGTTTGACGAAGTACTCAAGTACAGTAAGTGATATTTGCAAAGCAAAGTTGAAAAGCTAAGGCTGACAACTCGCACAGTCAACGAGCTCTCAACCACAATCGATCTCGAATCAACTCTCATCCGAGCTGAAGTCCTCTTCAAGCGGTTCCAGCGTCTCGTGGAGGCGGTTGACAAGAAGCAGAACTTCCCTGCACCTCGAAAGGAGGATGCCAAGATCGAATCAGCTCCTGTCGAAGGCCAAGGATCTTCCAACGCACCCTCCACAACGCAGAACAACAGGAAGGGCGCCACCCAGAAGAAAGGCAAAGAGGCTGCGAAGAAAACGATTTCACCAACAGAGAGGGTCATCACGCCAGAGCTGCGCAAGTTGCTGAGCAGGAACGTGGAGGTGCTGCCACGCGAGACTGTATCAAAGATGGGTGACGGAATGCCTGAACGATAAGTACGGGTGCTTGGTTATTGAGATCGGACATATGGGAGAGGCGTTTGCTATTTGTTGAGCCTGTATTCTATCCCTTCGTTTGTCTGGCGTTAGGAGCACCGGGGGTGAACTATTCACTTCGTCACAGAACATTCTCGCGTCAACGACCGATCACGCACAATTGTCTCGTAGTAACAGTAATGTAATCATGATATTTCCAACGCCAACAGAAATAAACCCAAACATCGCTCGCTATCGCGCCTGATTCACGTATCTTCAACCTCATCGAGTATGTGTTATCTATACGATCGCGGACCGCTGGGTAGACCTTGACGCCTACTAGCTCCTGCTGGCGGTGGCCGTTGATAACCTCCACCACCACCACCATACGGATCATCGCCGGTCGCCCATGGGCTGTTTGCAGCAGTGTAGGCTGTATCGCCGCCGCCGCCGCCTCCGTCATACCCTGCCGCACCGCCAGGTGGTTGGAAGGGACTTTGGCCGCCTTGCGATGGACTTGAGCCGCGTGAATTGCCACCGCCACGGAAGCGTTGTCGCAGTCTGTCTTGTGCTGAGCTGCCGCCTCCAGATGCCGGTGGTCCGGGACTTGGGGACGAAGTTTGAGCTGTCTGATAACTCCCTAGGCGCTGGCTCGGCAAAGGCCTGGCCATGATGTCCTCCCTCCCGCCCCTTTGTGGCATCGGTCCTGGTGCCGCTCCCCTTCCAGCTCTTAGACTCTGTGGTGCTTGCTGCTGCTGTTGTTGAGCACTTGAATCGCCCCAAAGACTACTCAGACCGCTCTGTTGCCCCGCTGGACCAGTCTGTCCCATACCTCCATATCGCGACCCGACCTGTGACCCAGCGGGCTGTGCGTAAATCGGTTGCGTTGGTGGCGGTGCCTTCGGGTCCGGAGGTAGCCATGCAGGAAACGGGCGGCCCTTTTCAGTGTAGTAATCGCGGAGAACACGGCAGACGTGAGTGTCGTCTTCGGTATCGCCGTCGGCTTCGGAGGAGAGGAGGGTTGTGCGTAGGTTGGAGATTTGTGACGTGGTTTTGGTGAGGATGTTGGAGTACCAGGACGCCATGGTGAGAGGTTGAGTCGGGCGGCCTGGCACGCGGTGCAGCAATTGCGTGTAGGATGCGAGTAGGGTATGCGATTCAGCCCGTGAACTTGTTGTGTATGCGCTGGCGCGAGGGGGTCGTCGAGCTGTTGAGTGGGTGTGTATGTGTTCGTTGCAGGAGGCGGCTACAGGAGCTGTTTCAACGGCGGGACGGTGACGTGGGTGAAAATGGGGGACCGAGCGGGAAGAGGGGCATTCATGCACTACAAGTCGCAGCGGCTCAGGATCAGCGTCTGTTTTTCATACTTC
Source organism: Sarocladiaceae sp. CBMAI 1973 (assembly GCA_021347865.1). NCBI lineage: Eukaryota > Fungi > Ascomycota > Sordariomycetes > Hypocreales > Sarocladiaceae > Sarocladiaceae sp. CBMAI 1973. Next base: position 18,922 of record WNLN01000042.1, on the reverse strand, counting down.
TCACACACTTCCACTTCGACAGATACAGTGCAATTGTTTCTGGATGCAGCAGTAGATGCACTGGAAGGGGATGTAGGTGATAGCGACTAATTATTGCTACATTGTGGAAAGAGATGTCACCTCTCGCCCTCTTTCCGTCGACGCAGTCTTGCTGACCGTGATGACCAGCTGCCAGTCGAGATCATGTTGATTCTTTGTGAATAGCATGCTCAGGATGACCTGCAAATCGAACAAACAATTGCGCACTTTCAAGCATGCGCTGCTTGCTGTTCCCTCTGGTATCACGTCCAAGGAATGCACCGTGTGTATCCTCGAAATCGAGGTCAGCTACGGCTTTCCAAATATTATGAACATCATCGGGAGGAAGAGGGATCTGTAGACGGGGTTTAGCAAATTTCTCAGCAGATGTCGCGGCTGGTCTATATTCACCATGTTCGGATATGACCACATAAAGGTGAAGCTGGCTGTGTTCGGCGGTCGGTCAACGTGGTATGTGCCGCTGGGGACGGCCATGATGGAATCGGCAATGAAGAGCTTCTTCTCGCTCTTCCAGTGCAGGACAGAACTTCCAGGGAAATGTCCGCCAACTTTAACAGCTTTGAAAGTGCCATTCAGGAAGTCGAGTGTCTGCTCTTCGAAGAACGCATGGCCGTCTCCTCGCCTCATTACCCACTCGGCATCCTCTGATGAAATGTACACCTTGCAGCCAAATGCTTCTGCCCAGTCCAGAGAGGTTGAGAAGTAGTGAGGATGTGATATGACGATTGCGTGAACGCCACCAAGATCCTTGATGCGCCGGACGGTGTCATCATCGATGTAAGTAATGCAGTCCCAAAGGATATTACCTGCATCACTACAGAGCAAGAATGCCCGTTGGCCGATGGCGACTTGGGGTTCTGTATGGATGCCTATGATGCCAGAGTGATTCTTATCGTGCTTGAAGACGTTCGTATACTTCTTGGACTGCACTAAGTCGCGGAGGGTTGTCCAGGACTGGCTGTGACAAGCCGAAACCACCTGTTAGTGAGGTGAGACTCTTGGCGGTGCGTCTCGAAGGCATGCAAATATGGCAAAAGAACGGCGCTTACCCTTCTATCGGCACGTATTGGCGTGGATCGTCGCATACTTTGCACGACTTTCTGGTGCGAGTGTCATACTGAACACCGCAGGTGTTGCAAATAAGCAGATCCATGGTGCTGTGCTTTCTGATGTTGAATTATGTTGAATAGGCGAGGGAGGCGACTCGCCGCGTTTTTACCTTGCAATTGTGGCCAGAAAGCGCAATGCAATGCTTTGTAATGTTCAATCTGGAGTGAATAGCTGAGGGGAACCAGCTGATGCCGACTCACGATGATGTCAAGATCGGTACCTGAATCAAATGGGGCTTCTAGTAATAAATGCCATCACCCCATTCTTGGAAAGACGATTGCCCCATTTTTGAGAAGGCCCCTGCCCCATTCTTACGAACTGCACGAGCATTGGCTGCTAACACAAGCAGCTGAAGAAAGACTCGCTGAGAACTTCCCAGGAGGGAAACCTATAGCGGGGATTTGCACGACCGACCCAGGGACGGTGCTGGGTGCCCAGCTAGCATTCGGGGTTGAACACTAATGCAAACATGGCTGACAAATGAAGATATATATCTTGCACATGAGTTGAAGGGAATTGCTTTGATCTTAGAATTGTAAAGAAGAGGCTATGTACCATTTTTAGCAGTATGGAGGATGAACGCCTGTCACTCCACATCTGACTGATGTAACCGGAACTCCAGAAAATGCCCAGAAAGCCAGGAAGAAGAAAACCGCCTGAATGGTGACGCAAATGCCAGCGACAAGTTCCTTGATCCCAAGTTGGTCCTCCGAAATCCTCTACCAGGCCAACTCGTTGGTCAAGGTAAGCTTCTCCCTCTTTTCTTGACGGGGCTTCTTGCTCTTGACCTTCTTGGCCTGGCGCAGCTTCCTCTTCTTGCCAACCTTCTCATCCTCGGAGCTGTCCTCCTCATCCTCCTCCTCCTCGGCTTCGCTCTCGAGCCAGTCCTCAAGATCTTCGAGATCATCCTCGCTCTCACCAGGATCAGACACGTACTCAACAATCTTCTCGAGATCGTCCTCATCGCTCTCGGCCTCAACCTCCTCTTCGTCCTCAGAGTCGATGCCCTCGTCCAAATCCTTGTCGCGGGCACCCTCACCCTCCCGCTCCATGGCATTGAGAACCTTCTTCCAGATGTCCTCGCTAACGTTGAGGGGTTGCTCTCCGTAAGCGCCGTTCCTGAGACGCTCGACCAATTCTCTCTCGATGGTCTTCTCCAGCTTCGCAGCAGCCTCTGCTTTCCTCTCACGGGCACGCTCTCTGTTCCTGATTTTCGGTGCAAGACGGGGCACAAGCTTCTCTCCAAGACGCTCATCCTCGGCATTAAGCTTACGCATGCGAGCCTGGACCTGTACCAGGCGGGTAAGGCGTTGCTTGCACTTGTGAATGAGGAACTTGGGCCAGTAAATGAGACGTGAGTCGATCTGCTCGAGTGCGTCGCTGTACTTGTTGGACAACTTTATGCGTTCCCACATCTTGGATGGTAGATGCGCACGCTCGATCGTCTTCATGTAGAGGTAGATAGTGCCTTTCGTGGGATGCTGGCGCACGGTGGCGTACCGCGAGTTCGCGAGAGGGCATGACTGTCGGTTGCAGAAGCCGGTGACATTGTACTCGTTACGGCAGAAGTTTTGACCTTTGTCTGTTCTGTAATTGATGTCAGTCACAAAAGCCCGTGCAGAGCAAGGACAGAATATGGTCGTACTTGAGTTTGAAAGAGCAGAACTGCTGATTGATAATTTGCCAGACAATCTCGTCGGACGCCATTTTGACCGGCGATTTTCGTACAGACCAAGGGAGAAGCAGAATCAGACACCAGAGGAAATGGTTATGGCGTGGGTGATGTCGCTCCTGTTCAGATCGTAAATCTGCTTCAAGGCGTATGAAGCTGTTAGCAGAGGCTCGCGGGGCCCAACTTTTTTTCGCCTGGAATTTTTCTGCAGTGGCAGGTCCCCAATCACCGCCAACGTGATTACTTGACCGCCTTCCGCCTTCAGCGCCACACCAAAGCTAGCCACCCTGTAGCTCAGCCACGGGCGCCGGATTATTGCCGCATCCGATGTTCGCACGCTGACGACACGCCAGCCACAGCGGCTCAGTAGCGACGTAACCGCACCACCACCACCACCAAGGCAGCTCGAAGTGTGGAGGCGTAGCTTCGCAACCTCCCAACTCGTTGACGATCCCTGTCCGCGCCAAACCTCCTCTGCGTCGCATCAACCACACACCTTGCTGCGCGAACATCCTCAAGGCCACCGACTGGCTCGACGCGCATTTCACAAAGCCATCTTCCCTCCGAACCGCGCGCACCCGACCGGGCGCCCCAGCCACCACGATGCCTGCCGCCGGCCTCAAGACCATCATCGCCCTCTCCTTCGTCCTCGCAGTTGGCTTCCTCCTCGTGATCCTGTCCTGCGCTTTGTTCAAGGTTTACTTGCCGCTCCTGGTCGTTGCCACCTATGTCCTCGCCCCCGTCCCGAACTGGATTTGCGGTCGTTGCGCGAACCCCGACGACTTTGTTGAGAGCTCCGGGGCTGCCATTCTGGATCTTGGCCGTTTCTTCACAGGTTTCTTCGTTGTGATGGGTATTGGTAGGTCATACTCTAGGAGCTCTACCGAGCCGTTGCAAGGTTGTCTTGGCTGTACATACTAACATTCGGCACAGCACTGCCCGTCGTTCTCGCACACTCCGATCTCATTCAAATCGAAGCTATGATCATGTCCATTGTTGGTGGCCTTCTGATCTACGGAACCATTATCAGCTTCGGCATGTTCTTCCAAGAAGAGTCTGATTACTAAGCCAATCATTGGATTTGTAGCCGGGCTTCGTCTAGCGGCGAGCATTGGGATCCTGCATGGAGTCTGTTTGGTGAAGCTGGGCCGTGGTGGAAGCTGTACGATTTCGACATGTAACGAACTGGGTGCAGAGACGGAGACTGGGATGGCATGGGTTTTGGGGCATTTCAGAGCGACTGTTTTTCGGTCATGCACATGCAAGACAGGAGCAATTTTCATGAACAATTGAGTTACGCGGGGCTGTCTGCCCGGCGTTCATGATATCTTTTGTTTCTATTTATCCTGCTGGTGAGCTCGCGCTCTCTATGGCTGTTGAATGTGCTCGTCCCTGAAACTCCAGAATTATGCGACACGTTGAGGTCATATCCTGTTGTCCAATATCCCAAACATCATATATCTCGTTCAGTCTTGATCCTTGGACGAAGCCAAAGCTCACGCCACGTCCCTGAAAACGCCTAGCGGTCCATCCAATTTGGTGAACATCTCTTCTCGCTCGCCCTCGGGTGTGCTCAGAATGGTGACAGCGCCTCCTGCGCCGATATGCCACACCTCCCGTGGTGTAGTCTCGCCGGCTTCCGGTTTCTCCATCTCATCATCGTAGTGGAACATGCTCCTGATAGTGACGCTCCAGTCACCTGCACCAGTGATGTCCATGTAGCCAACGACGCCCGAATATAGACCTCTTGGCTTGTGCTGCTCAATCTCGGCGAGAAGCTCGCAGCTTCTCTTCTTGGGTGCACCGGTCATGCTGCCAGGCGGGAAAACACTTCGAAGCACGTCGAGTCCTGTCATGGCGACAGGTGCAGAACTCTGTGACTTTGCATCGGCGATGTATCGGTTGAGCTGGCCTTGAATGCCCGTGACCATTGTGAAAACAGTGGCGTACTCTTCGATCTTGAAAGGCTCCGGTACTGTGACCTGACCATATCCACAAACTCGGTGGAGATCGTGGCGGACAAGATCAACAATCATGAGGTTCTCGGCGATCTCCTTCGGAATGCGGAGCATCCTCTCAGCATCGGCCAGGGTCGATACTGCCTTTGACTTGCGCACCGTGCCTTTCATGGGCCGCATGGAACACAAACCATTGGAATCGTACTGAAGAAATCTCTCGGGTGAGCTGCTCAGCAGAGCCGCGCCACCGAGGTGGATGAAAGAGCCAAATGGTGCTGGCTGCCGCGAGCGCAGAGTTTTATAGATATCCCAGGCACTGTGGTGAGGCTCATTTTGGACAGAGTAGCTACTTCCGTTGGCTGCACCGTGCTCTGTGCCGTTGCGGTTATGATCCCCGTTCGTCGACCCATGTCCATGCAGACTCGCTGTTCCGTTGTGAACACCATTTGATCGGCCATTCGTAACTAGACCGCTCCCATTTACCAGTGATTTCGCGCACTCAGTCCCAATCGCTTGAGCCGGTCGGGTCATTATGGTCTGGTCCGTGAGACAGAGCTCATATGAATTGCCTTCTGCGATTTCTGCTTGACACCTTCGTACCTTTTCTTCGTACTCTGCAGGATCGGGGGTCTGGAACCGTACTCGTGTACTGTCTTTGGCGTTGACTGAGGAAGGGGACCCAAAATTCGAGGCAGAACCGTTCTGGATACCATTCTCGAGACGCTCCATAGTCGACTGCGCCCAAGCAGTGATTTCGGCCGAGCAGCCCCAGGCCTGAACATAAGCCTTACCAGCTTTGTGATCCAGAACAATGCTGTGCGTGACCCAGGCAAGACAAAGATCAGCATGGTTGTCTGGTCTAGCTGCTCGCGCCAGCTCTGGTGACACAGTCTGCAGACCCATCTCGTAGCTCAGGTAGCCCATGAAGCCTCCTTTGAAATGCTTATGTGATACACCTTTGACCTTACTGCGCAGGTCATCCTCACTGCAGTGTCTCGCTGACCAGAAGTGACTGATCAGCTCCCATGCCTGAATATCAGGGGTGAGAGTCAAGTCCACAGACTGCGATGGAGATTGTGACGTTTTGGGAACGTGCATGCGGACCGATGAACGTTCTTTGGCGACGTGTTCGAAGCGGATGGCATTGTCAACGTCGATAGCAATGATGCTCTGCACAGCCAAGGGATCCTTCACTCGCGCGCTGGAGGCATCGAGAACGATGCGGCTGCCAGTGGTTTCCCCCAGAATGTCGACAATCGTCGCAGCATCGAAGCCAGCCGGGACGTCCATCTCGTAGCAAGCATAGTCCATCGGACTTGTCGAACTTAGCTCTGGGCGGTTCTGCTTCAACCAGTCATCTGCGAAAACGAGACCAGCGTGCGTTGTCGAGGGATTTCCTTGTGCTGCGATCCTCTCCTCGATAGCCATTGGCAGAGTCCCATGTCCAGAATATGAGCCAGAGCGCTCAACAACTTGACTGACGCGGCCAGCCTGTTGGCTCCAAGCCATGGCTTCGTCGAACCAGTTCTTGAGTACAAGGCGGCCTTCGTCCTCAGTGCAGATCGACTCTGGGTGATACTGCAACGCCCAAAAAGGTTTGGACTTGTGTTTGACTCCCATCAATACACGTTCGGTATCATTCGGCAAATCGACTGTTGTCCAAGCAAGAGGCTGTAGATCCTGGACACTGGCGAAGGTCTCCCACTTGGCGGCTGGCCAGTCCTCCTCGGCAACATCGTCCTGCCCTATGTCGGCACATAGGCTGTGGTAAAGCGTGGCTTTGAAAGGCGGCACACTTTCGAATATGTTCTTCGTGTTGCTTGGAATGCTCTCTCCTCCTCGATGCTCAATAGTCCTGACGATGCCGTGCTGTCCCAGCTTCAACTTCCGGATTCGCCCTCCAAAATGAGATACGAGACTCTGGAAGCCCAAACAAATGCCCAGAACTGGGATCATGTTCTCATCGGACAATGACCATATCCTGGTGAAGGGCCCGACATCTTGAGGATTGAGCGGCGATCCCGGTCCGGGGCCACAGATGACTGCACTGAAGCCTCTCAAGAACTGTGCGAAATCATCGTCATTGATCTCGGATACCGTCTGGTTGAATCCGAGAACGGGATCATGCAAGCTTTGGACGACAATTTGCGCATCCGGCCCGAGCGGCAAGATCTCAGCTAACAATGAGACGATATTGTAGGTGAATGAGTCGTAGGCGTCGAAGAAGAGGATATCCTGAGCCGCCATGACGGCAGTCGTGCGACCACGCCCCAAATGTCGATTTCCCCAGTCCAGATGATATCGATTTGTATCTTAAGCTGCAGTCATCATGATTTGGCGTGGCAAGATGTCGTTCACCAAGTGGTGATGTCGATGAAAAATCCTGAGTCAGTCCCTTGAAGTTTGTTGGTGGTTAGCCGCGAAAAGCCGCACCCGATTCCGCTGTACATAGAGCTCGGCCCAAGGGGTTCAGACATGTAAAATGAGTTGGAAGCGCCACCAAATGATTTTTTTCTCCTTTGTGCACAGCGCTGATGGAGGGATGAGCAATCGTACTCTGAGATAATACTTCCTTGCAGGACCGCCAATTACGCGAGGTTCCGACGCGCCACTGGCGTTGAAGTCCCTTTTACAATGTGCAGGACCAATATACTACCACAACGAAGCCGCTTACAAGTCTCTCACATGTTAACGTTTTGACGATGTTTCAAGAAGTCCAAACGGACTGTTCAATTAGGTAATCTGGTATAATGATTCAAGACGACATTCGCTAAACCCAAGGAACCAATGAATGCCTCAATAACGCCACCGCTCAATCCCCTCTGAAAGCCCTCAGATTTCTATGTTTCGCAAAGGATGCTTTAATTGTCCCAGGTCCTTGTAGTAATGATCCAACTCCTCGTGGAAATGCATATGCGTTCTTCCGACCAACATGTCCATCATGCCTCTCTGCATATTCTCTAGCGGGTCCTTGTTTTTGTACCAGTCGTGACGGATGAATACACCACCGGGAGTGTTTGCGTCTGACATGGTGATTGCGTTGATGTCTGTTGTCTTGTTGTAGCTGTAGCGGATGTATTCACCAAATGCGCGCTGTTCGTGTGCCCATTCGAACTTCCATTTGCTGCAACCCTTCCACCGCTTGTCGTTGGGGCAATCCTCCAAGGCGCGGAGTATCTCTTGCGTTCGGTCGGACTTTCGAGCAATGATGAAGCCGGTGTTGAGCAGGACAAGGCCCTTCGAGTCGCGATTGGTGTGCGTGTCCGGGTCTTTCGCCAGTGTCAGGCTGGTATCTTTCGTAATCTTCCAGTAGTTCATGAGCCACTCGAGCGGCAGGTCCATATGGACAAAGCCAGCGTCCGCATCCAGGAACACAACCGTATCGTAAGATGCCACTGCCTCCCTGAGAATCGGCACCTTTGTCCAAGTTCCGAAGCGATCAGTGAAGTTCGGCGCACGAACGAAGCGATAATCGTAGCCGTGAATCATCGCGTACATCATGTGGCTGAGTCTTCCAGCAGTCTTCTTTTCGACGGTGTCCTTGTGTAAAAGTGATTGGTTGAGCAGATTGCCAGTCTCGAGAGTGAAGCGGCTATCGACGTCCAAGATCAGCACCTTCTTGCCAAGCGGCTTCGTCCAGAGCCGATTTCCATGTGGCAAGTCATAAGTCTTCCCATTTGAAGCCTTGTATGTCTTCTCGGTGATGCTGTGCACCATTGGTCTCCAAAGATGGTATAGGAGCTGTGATGGGTCGTCGAGAGAGATGCCGGCGGCGTTGTCGCTTGTCTGGTTGTAAGGTCGTACGATCCTCAGTGGTGACAGGGTCTCGTATCCATGTTGGCGCATAATATCACCGAAGAATGTGAGGAAGGTGATAAAAAGGACCACGGACAGGAAAACCATGATCCGCATCGGCGTGACCATCGCCCTTGAAGCCAACATTGGCGGCGAGAGTCGGTGTCGAAGGCTCGAGCCTTGCGACGATGTTGTAAGATGGAAGATGCGACCTAGGTAACTCGATTCTCGGCGCCCAGGAATTCCTGTAGAGTGTCACAAGAGTCACATGTGTCGTGAGACGGATGCTGGGTGATGTCTTAGTATGGTAAGGACGAAGGGAGGCCGGTCAGAATTGCAGCGTGTGCAAAGCTTATAGTTCGCCACGGATCTCGCCGTACAGCCTCGGACATGACACAAGGGAGGTTTCGAACTGGACAAAGTAATTCTGCTGTTGGCTTCTGCGTTAGAGTTTCCCGCCAGGTATCGAGAGGTGCCAAACATAGTACACTTCGGTCTAAGGGTCTCTAGCCTCAGTGGCGGGCCCTCCATGGCCTGCCGATTACCCAGACCTGTCACAAAAAGTCCAGACCATCACCAATTATGGATCCCTCGAACAAACGCTGCCTCCAATCGGGCGAAGGTATGGTCGCGTATTGCCTAGAGAATTACGAACCAACATACTCGAGCTCCATTCACTCCCAATGTCGCAGGATCCGACCTAACCGGGCAAAGCATTGCCACGAGTTAGGGAAATAGGGGACGGCCGAAGTATTGATATGCACGGACCGGGATAGGGTCTTCTAAGCCTTCGCCCTGTTAATATGGGACTCTCGTTGGCCGGCTGTCGCATATCGAATTCCATCACATACGAAGGGATCCACTGGCGCTGACTGCAAAAGCCTCGTTCTCGAGTGCTATGACCCTGAAGTCCAAAATGGGCTAGGAAAGCTGTCATAGATAGTTTCAACCAGGTACGGACTGTTTGTGCCTACCGTAAGTTGCATCACACAGAAACGTCGCTGAAGGGTTTGTTTGTTACAGACCAGAATAGTCTCGCCGCCGCGCGAATGTGATCGTCACGGGTAAGACCCTGTCGCATGCCAAGTAGATGACAGTGGTTCGATCCCCATTTTCCTTGCAGTCTAGCCTCCAATCGTGTCAGCTAGCCGAGTGGGATGGCAGTGGGACGGACCCAGTTTCGGCTGAGACAGAAACGGCCCTCGCGCGTTCAGGCGTAGTGGGGAGACGAACAGTTGCCTCAAGCAGTAAATGAAGAGATATCTTTCATCGTGTTCGGCTGTAAGCAGGTCAGTGGCCGATCGATACCCTTGCCGCCAAGCCTCTGTCTGCAAGGGGCGCCCGCGTATGGCCGAAAATGTTTGTTTGATGCATGGCACAGGAAAACCTCGGTTCGTTGATTGGATTGTATACATTGGGAATTCCCTCGACAGGGACGAGCGAATATGTTGGATTGTCACACCTCTCGGTCTTGTACTGCCACAATTACAGGCTGCCTTAAGTGCCACACGCGCCGTTCTTTAATTCCAAGTGCCGCATCCATCATCGTTTGAGTAGGAGTTGGATCCGATGTACGCGTTAAACGTGCCGACTCGGTCTGGTCGCCTTCCTCAGTCGGCTGCCAAACTTTGACCTCCTCTACCGTCGCGGCGAGCTCAAAATGGCCTCTGCAAAGTGGAGTCATCCCAACGAGTAGCTCAGTCGAGCCATGAGGCCCAACTTCGGGAAGCAATTGCTGCAAAGTGCCATTCCACGCCAGCTTACGGGTGTAGTCCAGCGCGACGTTGAGTGGTCGATGACACAATGCTGGCAACAGCCTTACGAGAGGCACGATGGGCTGCGCGCTGCGATTGGTAACGTGTACGCGGACGTTTGTGCGCTCGTCGACATACGCTTGAGGCTGTGCAGGGGGAACCACAGACAAGTCCCCAATCGAGATGCTTATGCCAATCTCGTCCACCTTGATCGCCTCGATCATTCGGGAAGTGAGCCGGATGTTTCGAAGCTCAATCGCCCCACTCCTCTTGGGAACAGCCGTGGTCCGCCAAGTTGCTTTCAGCGAATCCAGGATCTTCTCTCGATACCAGAAGGCTTCCCTATTCGCTCGCTCGGTAGCCGGTGAGATCTTGCTGGCGCTCACCACGAACTGACGGTTGCGAGACGGGTTTAGCGTCGGCACGGACTCATGAGGATTCTCCAAGTAGACCTTCTTGACAGGCATGATGACGCGGCATGTGTTTCCAGGGAGCACACTTTCCTCCACAGCCATATTGTCGGACCCTTCTATACGAATAGCCATTTGACTAGGCCAAGCATTGCGGAGATCCATGGACAGGAGGCAATAATCTTGCGACTCCGCAGAGGCTGCCGCTCCAAGCCGTCCCCACAGGGCTTGAGGAATTGGCCCGGACAGGGGGAGGGCATCGATTCGAGCGAGCTCCACGCTAGCGTTCACAGTGACCGTCAGGTCAACCGTGACTTGTCGCGTATAGAACTGCTCCTTTAACTCATCTTGTGGAATACCCAGATAGGTGTAGTCGACCTGGATAGCTGCGTGTGTGAGACCAGGTTTTCCAAAAATCTCAAAGTCGAACGTTGCTTCGCCTCCGGGCGCTATACTGCGGCCTTGGTCCTTTCGGGGAAGACGTAAAGCTTGTTTCTTCGCCAAAATGAGCTCGTATTCATACAGCTCTGCGGGTGTCGCATCGCGCTTACTGAGCGCGGCCTGAAGAGGTTCCTGAGTCGAGTCCTTGAACGAGAATAGGAGAAAGTCGACTGGAGTAGAGGACAGATTTTGAAGAGTGATGGAGAACGTCTGTCTTTCGCCCTCCAAGATCATGACAGAGGATTGCGGAAGTGTAGTTGACTTGACCACGACAAGCGGCTGTGGTTGAATAACCTTCAAGCTTAGTTTGTCGTTCTGTAACGGAGGGCCAGAAGTCTGACGGGCCTCGATGTTCGCTTGCAGCCCACTGAGGCCCTTGGCTTTGACTTTTGGCTCCCGTCTTGGCACCCACGGCTGTGCAAAGACCGGGAAACGCCGTTCCCTGCAACCCCGAACCTTGATGATAGCCCCGACAATGCTGACTGGTCCCGTTTCCTTGGGCCGGCCAGTGAGCCGCAGGATTTGCGTTCGGTACGGGCCAATGACCGTACTCTCCGGGATAGCTTCAAAGCCTAGACCCTCTGCGTCCAGTCTCACAGACTCGACATCGACCTCGACGTCGAAAGGATTCTGCAGTGTGATTTTGAAAGTTGCAAGTTCATCAGCAACAAGATTGTGCTCCACAGCAGCCTCGTCAGGCTTCTTTAGGAAGGGGTTGTAGATGAAAGGGTTCACGTCTTGTGATGCCCGACTGGTTGTAGCGCCTGGCAAAACACTTTTTGCATGAGGTATAGGCAGTCGTGTTGGAGGCAGTGGTTCGAGTTGAATGCCTCGAACAAGAAATTCGTCCCAGTACTCAGAAGCCAAGTGTGACAAGCCTAGTCTTTGGACGAGACTCGATGTCCGCGAGATATTGGTCACCAGTCGCATCTGCTCCTCTCTGTGCAATGTGGATGAGGCGTCCTCCCTTCGCGGACCCGGAGCAATACCAGAGCCAGAGCTGCGAAGCAAGTCGCTGGAGAACTGGAGTACGCCATTGAAGTCTGGAAGGGCTTCTGAAAAGTTGATGCAAGCCCGCAGAATATTGAGCTTGATGCTTGGAAACCCGAAGAAACGAGTTGCAGCCTGTGCCTTGATCCTCGAAATGACGGCTTCAGCGGAGTCGTCAAGCTCCTTCGACTCTGTGGCCGACGGCTTTGCAGCCACGTCGTAGCGTACCACGCCGTAAGCTTTACAAAGGAGGCCGAGGAAGGCCTCGATGCCCTGTTCGACATCACCTTCACTCAAGTCCAAAGCTACAGAGCCATGACTCTCGCCTGGCCCAGATGTCATCGAAACCAGGCCTGCCGCGGGATGCACTCCTGCATCTGCAGCACCACGAGTTCGTGCCTCCACAAGACCACCAATCAGGACTGAAACAAGTTCCCGTACTACCATCGCTTTCTTGCGATGCAGACCAAGAATCCCAAGCACGCTCGCTATGCCGCTGAGAATCGATGCACGATCAGCTGTCGTGAGTAGTTCCCCAGCTGATGAAGGGAAGGCTTTAAAGAGTATACTTGTGATTTGTTGCCTCGAAGGCGTGACGGACAGACGAGGCGATGTTGTGAGTTGTACATCTGACTGCGTACCCAAGACAAGCATGTCGAGGCACTTCTGGTTTAATGAACCGTCGCAAAGATGCACAGAAGACAGGAGCTTGGAAAATCGTATGCTTGTCTCCGACAAGGGTAGTGGAGGCAGACTCTCTGATGATATCCTTGAATAGAGCCCCACGATACGCTCCAGTAGTTCTGGGAGCATATTTTGGAACCGGCGGATATGTGTGGGCAAGTTCGGGTCGCCTTCATCTGCCGCTGCTTTGACACTCGACGTACTTCGAGGACGCTCCTGAGGATATAAGACCGAGGGTATGGTAAACTCGAGCTTTGACCAACCAAGAAGGAGCAAATTCATGACGATCAGTTCCAGAGCCTTTCCATGCCAAACATGATCGTTGAGTGATCGTGCAGCAGTCGCGCCTTCTGATAATTCTTTGAGAGAGTCGCTCCATCGCCCGGCCATCAAGTACATCGATCCGAACAGTATCGATGTTCGGCCTTTGCCCTTCAAGCGCCACTTATCGTTGGCACCTCCTGGACCGAAGCCTTGGACTGAGACTCGATCACGACTAGTATCTCGTGAGCTCGTGCTCGAGTCGGCAATGACGGATCGTGCTTGCTCTGGTGTCGAGGGGGTGCTACTGGGACTTGTGATGCCGTCTGCACCTGCTTGTCCTTTCGTTGGCGTTGAAGGTCGTCCCGGAGTGGAGTTGCTTGACGGGGGCCCTGGTCGAGAGGGAACAGGTGGCATAGACATTCGAACATGACTCCGGTCGACTTGGCCGCTGACCGAAGTAGCCCGCTGCGGCAGTGCGAATTGTGAATTCCTTCTAGACATTCCGTTCGCAGCTCCGTCTGCCCCATTCAACTGTCTCGTCAAGGCATAATGCCCAGGTGAGTCTATAGCAGACATCGCCTCAAAGGACTTGGCAAGCGTCGTCATCTCGGCCAACAATAGCGAGGACACATCGCACATGACCGTTTTCAAGGTTGTTCGCACGCAATCCTCCTCTGGTGGAACAACAGCAACGCCTTCTGGGATTGGTATCTCGGTTTCCCCGGGAGGAGCATAGTCGAATATGAGGGCCTGGTGAACCAGGGCTTTCGGGAAGTTGTCGCGAACGTCTTCAAGCTCTTGGTACAGCGCCCTGATGTTCTTCTCGACCATAGTTGGGCCGGTGCCATTAGCAGAATGCCTCTTACTGAAGGCAGCATCTTGAAGTTCTGTGCCATCCGCGAGTGCGATGATGGCAAGGGGTTCGCGGTAGAGGTCGAAGGGCGTCAGGGCAAGATGCGACGGTGGTGGGACGTGTGTTATAAGATCGTAAAGCATGGCACCGTCGGGGAAGGCCAGAGGTGAGAACATAGCTGGTGCCGCTGGTCAGTATAATTCTCGAGCTCACACGCTGGTTTGCGACTACTGACTCCTGTTGGGACGCCCATCAGGGCTGATGTCTTTGAGGTGCACCACATGCTCGCCACGAAGCCTCGTCACAAAGGACGAGAAGCGGTCTGTCTTGATCTTGCCCAACGGCAGAAGCAATGCCTTGACCCTCGCAGGTGCGATAGGTAGCAAAGGATCAACGCTCATCCTAGTATGTGTCTGCTCTCAACATCGTCCGGCAAAGTAAATCGTCGGCCCTGAGCTTGTGCGCGCGGTCGTCAAGAGGGGTTCAGGAGGTATAGCTGAAGGAGCGCTCGCTTAGATGATATGCAGCATATTCGGAGTCGAGTCGTAATGCAAGAAGAACAATCGTGGATGTCGTGAGATGACGCTGTCGCGGTGTCAAGTAATGCGCAGCGACTCGTGGATGTCGCATGCAACAATGATGGTGCAGTGGTTATTATGGTGCCTGGTGATTGGCATTGGAGGCTGGGCAGTGGCAGTTAATATGTGGCCCGCCGGCGGTGCGACCCGAGACTCGATCGCGGGTGACGTCGGAGCCATATTTTTACGCCCCGACCAGGACCTTCGATTCTTCGTAGCATAAAGCAATTCTGACGAACAAAAGTATGTCTCTTTGATTTGAATCTCATGTGAGTATTTATTAAGAGCCTGATTGTATCATAATCACAATTGACTCCTTGGGGTGGCATTCAATCCGCGTTCACCAGCAACGATAGTGTCGCCTGCTGGTCTCCAATACGCACCACCATCTAATATAATTATACAATACTGAGACATAGCCAACGTATTCGACACATACTTGTTCGTAAAAACCCAGCTCGCGTCCGATCGCCCCGGATTCGAGATTAACACAACACTGCCCAGAATGCTATCAATCCTGCATGTCATCAGAAACGCGTGGGGTGCCCTCCCTGGTTCGACCCTCGCGTGCTTCTTGCTTCAACTCGCTCTCGAAAATGTCCACAGCTAGACTGGCGTCGACAAAGTCTTCGAGCTCTTCCGTGACAGTCTTCAGCTTCTCCTTGACTGCCGTGGAGCCCTCGTAGCCGACAATGTGCCGCGACGGGGGGTTCTCGTGACCACCAATGGCTGTCAAAGCGTGTACGGTTTCCATTACCAGCTTGTCTGCTGCTCCTTGAGGAAGCTTGGGGTATCGATGGATGATCTCGCCCTGTCCGAGCTCCGGCTCTAATGAAGAGCTGTCCACTGAGGCAGGAGACTCGGCAGAATCTGGGAATTCGGGCATGACGGTGTCAGGATGGGTGTTCAACACATTTGTAAACATGTCCCGTAGGTTTGGCGCCGGATTGAAGTCATGCCTGTACGCAGGAATCGGCGGCGCGAAAATAAGATGATTCGTCAAGGACTGGATCTCCTGATTTGGCTGAACGATTGTCACCTTGATGTTAAAAGGTGCAATTTCGTACGCCAGCGAGTCACAGTAGCCCTCCAACGCCCACACTGACGCCGCGTATGCCGACATGCCTGGGGTACCGATATGACCACCAGTGCTGGTCACAATAATAATGTGTCCCGTGTGCTGTGAGCGAAATAAAGGGAGAGTTGCTTTGATGAAGTTGACCTGTGAGAAGAAGATGGTCTCGAATTGGTGCCTCATGAGGTTTTGAGTGATAGGTGTCGTCGAAAGCTCCTCGACTGTGCCAACGACAGCTGCCTGTTGTTAGCGAATGTTTCATGACCACATTCGTTGTAAACTTTACCCTCGGACTTGCAGCATAGCAGGATATCTATGCGCCCAAATACCGAGACTGCCTCTGCGATAGCTGAGCTACAGCTTCCCATGACCCGTCCATCGCACCTGATCCCGCGTATCCTCTCGCGCCAGCCAGCACGATCTGCTCTCGAGCTCTTCACCTCTTCAATCAAGTCGCTGAACTCCGCTCCACGGTCATCATCATCGATCTCATGTGGCGGAAGACATGCGACGACGCAGTCACCGTGGGCCAGAAGATGCCGAATCAGGCGCACGGCCATTGGCGACAGTGCCGACGTCAACAACCATGTTCGTGGTGAGTTGTGGGTTGCTGTAGGCTCGCGGTCAGACGGGGATTGCTCTTCTTGTTGGTCTTGGTCCATGCCGGCCGAAGCCTGCCGGCCCTGAGGCTGAGCCTCGGGGACGGCGGTGGCTTCTGGTGGAGAAGATGTTCTCATGGAGTAGCAGAAGCATTGAGATGCAGCATCTTAGTGAGAAGGATCGCCCACGTCTGAGTCGTGACGCGGGGCGAGAATCTGGGGATGGACGCAACAGTGAAGCGAGACCCACTGCCTTGACAGACCCTAACCCTGAAGTCAGGGTTAGGGCGGACAGCCGCGGTTTCTTCGTTGCCAGCCATTCGCCATGAATGATACAAAAGTAAAGATTCGCTTACGGAACAGAGCTGATAGAGCTGGTATTGCCTGGTGTGTCGTGCGACCACTACCAGTTCCCGAGGGCGTCGAAACCCGTGTGCTGTGTCCAGTTCCTGCTGGTGTCGATGAGGCTGCTCGAGACGCGCTGGCGCCTCGGCCGGTGAACATGTCTTATACAGAGCTTTGGGCTGAAGGCCCCCAGGTACACCGAGTTTCGATGAATGATGTCTTGCAGGTTGTTCAGGGATCGCTCTTGTAGTGTTCAAACCAACAGAACAGACTGAAGCAGAGTCATCAGTTTCTAGAAGTCGACATGGAAGGGGAGGCGACATACTTGACGGCGGGATATTAATAGAGGTGGCAGCATCAGATACGACCAGGAAGATAGAAGAAAGGGTGTTCGGCAGTTGATTGGAAAGACATGGACAAGGGGGTGGCTTTTCGACAGCCTTCTGCCTGCCCACCCTCTCACTTGCATCTGTCAGTGAATGTTGCTGGATGTCAAGACGAAATGCTTGGGTTGCTCATTTCACACGGCTAAGACCGAGTCAATCAGAAGAGCCGTCAGCTGTCAGCCAAGCAAGGAAGGAAGCTAAAGCGAACATCCATATGCTGCGATTGCCCCTGTCCTTTGATCAGCTTCTTCCCCTCGGCGCAGCCCCGGCCACTTGACCCGGACAATCATTCCATTCCAAGGTGACACGCATTAAAAACGTGAATGAGACCAATGTAAGTGCCTCGATAAGTCCTCTCCATGACTCTTGTGAGAGATGATCTGCTTTCCTCAGGGAGAATGGTTGCTGGTCACTTCGGACCAGTGGCGAACCAGGCAACTAACTCTATTCGTTATCAGCGTCACATCGTCGTTTCCTTCGTCCTGGTACGGGACCCTCCAAGCGGCCCCTCCCTACCATACCAGTGTATCAGCGTGGTCCTTTCAAACCAGCTATACGAGTAGCCACTTCTCATTGAAAAGCAGAATAAAGCAATGGAGGCTGAGTTCACGATCAAGCAAACTTGGTGCACATTGTGAAACAGAACTCTTCTTCCATGTGTGCTCAGTGACACAACGGGAAGAGGCGTTTCCGAGCATCAACGGCCCGCCGAACATGGCTCGTGAGCTGTCAGATTGCGTCCCTACTGGCTTAGACGCTATTGAGCGGACGGCGTCGACGATCAATGGGGCAAAGGCAAGATCGTTCCAGGCTCTCCTTGTTGCGCCTCGTCTCAACGGATGGCATCCTGTCCCAGCCTCAGCCCTCGGCGCCAGGTCCCGCCCTGAAATCCCCGCCTCCATGGCATGCGTCACTCAGTTTAATTGCCATGATTTCAGCGATAGAATCGAACATGGTGGGCAGCGCAATGAATGGAGCGCATCGCAACTCTAATATGCACCAGACAACCCTCGCGCAACGCCTCGACACTTCCCCAATGGGCCTCTTCAACTGCGCTTTTGCCTAATCTGAGACCAGGCGGCTCTTCCCCTCTGCAATGTCATCCCGACTCGTCAGTGGAGGCAAAGAGAACAGGGGTTTCGAAGGAAAGTGTGTGCGAACCACACCGTTGGCTTCTTCCAAGGGTCTTCTGGAAGGGTGATGCTGCTTGAGACGAGTGTGATCGGCAGGCTTGGCGTTCAGGGGTATGTGTGTCGTCTCTCCATCTAGCCAGACCCTGTCCGTAGCGCCGGATGACGGAGGAATGCAGCATATCAGAATCGCGTTCAAGGACATGTCGGAGCGGTCTCCGAGTCCTTGACTGGTCTTTGCTTTGCTTTACTCACCAAGTGCTCCGACCTAGGCTATATCATCGTTGCTATACTCCATCTCGAGGTTTTGGGTAACGAGAACCACCATCCGTGCGACTTTTGAAAACGCATCCAACTATGGTTCATCAAGATTTAATGCCCGAAGACTGGATGAGGCAACCCCTGTCCAGACCCTCATAAATAATCCGGCACTCTAATTGTCTAATTTCAGTCGCGCCGAAGTCAGACCAAAGCCTCGTTTGGACACCAGTGATTGGATACCGAATCGAGTCGCGAATGCCCTCCCACCACTTTCCTGCGCAGCAGTCGAAGCGACAGTAATTCATGGCTGGCCTTGACGTCTCCTGCCAGAGTTCGGATAACTGTGCAACATGGCTTGCAGGCTACATACGCTGGTGCAACCGAGACTCGACCTGCATGCGCCCAGCCGGGACCGTCTTCATGCCAGAGAATGCCCAGACTGGAGGAATGAACCCCTGGTCTTCTGTGGGGGATGCCATCGTTCCCGAATTCGGCCTTGTTTGTTCCCGACACGGAGCAAGGGCGCCTCGTTCCAGCTTTGCGCAGGGGTGCTTGACCTGTCAAATTGGCGTCGACGC